>VZTD01002597.1:2279596-2338863 GCA_013397725.1 Rhagologus leucostigma
GGCCCTGCCGAGCCCGGCCCTGCGGGACGCGGCCCCGCCGCCGAGGGGCAGCCGGAAGGCGGCGAAGCCTCTGCGCCCCGGCGCGTTCCAGGCGGGTTTCCACCTCCCGCCGGCCGCTGCGGGGACCTGTGACACACGGGAACTTCCAGGGGCAGGAGGCAGAGGCCGCGAGTGCGGCGATGTCTCAGGCAGTGGTGCGGGTTTTACAGGTTCCCAGCAGGAAGCCGAAATCCCACCAACAAACTTTTCCCCAGCAGATTAATTTGTTGCAGAGGATTTCACGGTCTAATAGCTATGATATTATTATTACATTTTACTCCAGCAGCGTTTTTTGCTGATAGATTTGTTTTGTTTCAGTAGCATGTATTTCAGTAGAAATATGGGTTCCTTGTAGCCCAATGGAGGGTAAATATGACTGAACACTATTGCTTAATTAAAGTTTTGCTGCAAGTAATGAATGGATGCCAAGGCCAATAGTTTTTACTCTCTCAGCCTGTTTGAAAATTTTAAGTAGCACCTGCTGGAGGCCATTCGCTTTTCTCTGCAATCATCAACAGAAGTGGCTTTCCCCACACCACCCAGCTATGTGTGTCCATGCAGACCATGCAGCCTCTGAATGCAAAGGGATATTTAGGCCTCCACTGGGGCTTGCTATTTACCATTTCAGCTGGAACAGCTGACAAAGGTGCTGAGTGTGATGTGGGCCACGAGTGTTATTGATACAGATTATTGATACAGTCTATGCAATATGGCTAATGTCAGTGCAATGTCTCAGCTCAGGGACCAGTGAATACCTGCGAGATGGGACACACCTCTTGGTACCTGGGTCTGACATCATATCAATGCCATTGAAATTTCAGGCTCCTTAATTTGGTTTCTTTCTTAAACTTCTCTTTCAGGAGGCCATTGCATGCACCAGTGCCCAGTCTGGGTTCTCTAGCTGGACTTGTACCCAAGGTCTTCATTGGCAGTGACCCAGGCAATACCACTGATAAATAATCTCATGTCTCTTAAAAGTTGTGCTGGACCTTGGACAACGATTTGAAATTGTTTCCCATAGAAAAAGACATGATGTGCATAAACCACCATGTCATGATTAGAAGAGGAATCTATGTTGTTACCTAATTAAAAAGGAGCAGACTGATTATTTGCTACAGGAAAATGAAACCAGCACATGCAATTAATTTCCAGGAAATAAATTACACATTGGGATGCTTTAAAACATTCATCAATGCAGCCTGCCATTCCTCAGAACAGCTGGGCAGATTTGCCAGTGTGGCTGTCTACAACACATTTAAGGCTTCTCAGAATTTCATATGTGTCTAATGGGGTCATTAGAGAAATAATAACGGAAAGAGCATTTTAGAGACTTCCTGTGTGTGAGACAGGCTGGCTAGGGGCCGAGTCTCTGTGTCCATGCTCCAGGATGGCTTTCCACCACCCCCCAGGCTTTCTACTGCTCCCATCTTCTTGTCTTGATGTCACCAACATTTTCAGAATGGTTCCATCAATAACAGAATTGGAGAAAAATATATTGTTGTCATCCTTTGCTTGTGTAAAGCATCTTTCATCCTTCCCTCCTGCCCATGCCTGGTTTTAATGAAAGGATATTCTCAGGGTAGAGGAGATCTTTCTGCTATACTCTGGGTTTTAATGTATGGGCTGTGTGCCCAGAGAGTTGAATGGTTGATAAATGTGACAAAATAAATAAAACAAATAACAAATCGGAGGTGCTCCATATGCTTCCCAGAGGTGAATGGGTACTATTATTCCTGTTTTGGTAAATGGACAGCTGCCAATGTTTTCACACTTGGATGCTGCATTCAGGCCCCTTGGTATGGATCAAGGTGCCTTGCTTAAAATGCTTGCACTGGAAAGAGCTGGCCCAAGACACTTTGGTGAGATCCCAGTGAGAGTCAGGAGCTGTTAGGAGGTCATTTCAGCCTTCCTAATTTTGCTCCACAAGAAGCCATGTGCAGCAAATGATGGGCAGCACCTTCTTTTGCAGAAGGGCCTGTTTCTGGGAGTTTTGATCCATTGTCTCTTGAGCCCACTAACAGGCAAGTCGTTAACATAGGGAGAATAAGTATGGGAGGCATCAGCTTTGGCAGACACTGCCTCTGCCCTCCTCAGGTACAGAAAGAGGAAGAAAAAACACATGACTCAGCTAAGAGTGGAGAACTGGTTCCTCTTGGTTGCTTACATCCAAGCTACTGACTGGGAAATTAGATGGGGAGATGCCCAGGCATCTTGGCGCAGAGCTGCAGGCCTGTTCGTTACAGAAGGATTCAGGTGTCAGGCTGCAGGTCGGTCTCACAGCAGACACTCTAACACTGGCTATCTAAAGCACAGTGTGGGCCCATTTGCCCTTAGCTACTCCCTCAACAAGGACGAAAAAGTATTCTTATTCATGTGCCTCCTCTTCACCTCTCTGTACAAGCCATTGCTCAGTGCAGAGGGGGTGGAGGAAGGAAGAAAAAGAGTGGCTAGAGCTACATCAATACTTGATCTGCCTGTGTGGCAGCCTGATATAAAATCATAGCAGCAATTTTTTTTTTATGTTGTTAGGTCAGGGATTTTAAAATAATTGCAGAGATAGCAAGAGTGCAAATACAAGCAGGAAAGCATTATGTGGACTGCAGCCGAACAGCTTGAACTCAGCACACCGGTCATTGTGCACAAGCATGTGAGAGACAGACAATATAAATGCTGATGTGGACAGAGAGGATCAGGGAGCCAGAAAGCTGCCAGAGAAACATTCCTTTGTGTTTTCCATCTCTCAGGAAGTAAACAGTTACCTAAACCCATTTTCATGCCCACCTACTCGGTCAATAGCTGCACTGCGCCTCCTGCTCCACTTACAGCTCCTTAATGGTGCAGAGGAGCTTTGATTGCAGTGGCGTGGGCCCCATCCCTCTGGCAAACCATTACTTAAATCCAATACATCGAAGGTTCCTACTGCTGTCTCAGTGATGGGGAGCTGCTCATCAGCTGAGTACCCTCTGATTGCTTGTCACAGCCAGACTTCCTAGTTCTTTTTCCCGGATGGAGATATTAAATAAATCTCAAGTGATGTAATTACCATAACTCAGTTGAGGAAGCTTGTGGGCAGAGGCAGCCAGGGTCTGGAGGGAGCTCTGTCACATTTTTTTTGGTCTTTCTTCCTTTCTGGACAGTTGCAAAGTGCTGATGCAAAGGATGTTGCTGCTGGAAAGCTGGGCTGAGCAGGTGGGGGTTATGCATCTTCTAAACATTCAGAAATAATCCATATATTGATTGGAATGATCTTCTCAGAGGAGATCACAAATAATTTCTGGAGTGTTGTGCCTTGGTACATCTGCTGTCTCGGACTGGAGCAAAAGTCATCACACTCTGCAAACAGGGAGTTCCTGTGCTATTGCTTTCTCCTCAAACAGGGACTGAACTTCCACTTGCTCTCTTCCTGCAAAAATCATGGTCTGTCTCTGAGTTGATACAGAGCAAATTTTTCTACTTCCACGGCAGCTTGCTCTGTACAAAGGGAAGAAAAGGATTGGTTCTTTTCTGAAAAATCAGTCATGTCCAGCAACAGGACCCCAAGCAAAGCAAAGTACAACTGCACATCTTTGTCCCTGGGTTCAGGAAGAAATCCAGGTCTTTGTTTTACTGAGCTTTCTCTACAAGCAGGCTTGAGGCCAGTCAATGTGCAGGAGTATGTGGGTAAGAAGATACTATTGCTGATGAGGACAGCCCCCACCTTTCCTCCTTTAGGCTCTGGATTTAAAATTCAAACTTGCAATGCCACAGCACTTCTCTTCAGGACTAGACAAATTCAAATATGGAGCTTTCCTTGTAACAAGTCCTACACTACCTCCTACAAAAGGAATTCCTTGTCCCCTTGGATGACTAGTCAGAACTGTGACTGGAATAGAGCAGCTGCAATAGATGGTGTGTTTCAGGATATCTTCAGAAGGCATTCAGCCAAATGCTGAGTGGTTTTAACTATCCAGGAATGTAGTAATTGTCATGAAATCCCAAGCCTAAAAGGACCTGGAAATTAGACATTAAAAAAAAAAGAAAGAAAGTATATAATCAAAGGTCCCTTGGATATTTCCACTACTCTCCTAAGTCAAGTCAAATTTGTTTCAAGTCTCTAATTGCATTCTCAGATGTGTGTTATTTTAGCGACACACAACAGTCCTAGAACTAGCTTACACTTGTCTGTCAGGGGATTTAGAGAAAAAACAATGTTGTTAAACAAGCTCATTAGGGGCTGATCCTGAGACATATTCCCTGTTCTCCAAATCCAGGTGAACAGAAAGGATCTAGCATGTCATCCAGCATTTGCTTAGTTACTCGGATTCATCATCAGACACAGGAACACTGAGGATGTTCCCCCTAGGACCATCATCTGGCACAACACTGCCATACGCAAAAAAAAGCAACAGTTTTGTATGGGAAGATTGAATGTCTGTCCTCAGGAGGACCCATACCTGGCATAAAGGGGTCATGCATGGATGAACCACACCAGGATGTCCAGGAGATTGATCCTATGAATTCTGGGAATCCTGTGCTGAGCTGAGATCCGTCTTGAGCTACAATTCTCCTTCAGTGTAATAAACATCTTGGACGTTTGAGACCGCTTCTCCAAATTCTTACCAATATGTATCTTAGGATTTAACATCTTAGGCTGCCCAGCCAACCTCCCCATCTACAGCAGCTTGCTTCTGCATCAGCAGGCAGACACACAGGTGCTGCGTAAGTACAGTGCAGGTAGTGAAGTTGCTTACAAGCCAGATAACCTTCTTAGTTTCATCAGTAGTAGGTGAGTTTCCATGTTGGCAGAGGCCAAGACACAGACACTAGAAGAAGACCTTTTTAGGTGTCTCCTAAGCGATCTTCATTGCATATAACAGGTCTTGAGAAGAGCGGGGACACTGGAAATCAAACAACGGCACACTGAAATACATTGCAGGAGGAAATCCTAGTGTTTCCCTGTGCTGAAGAATTACCCACCATATGCACCAGCTCCACAACATTTTCACAGAAGAAGGCAGTAGGCTTCCCCATCTGCTTGGAAATACCAGGTACAAAACACTGGGCTGACCCACAGCCCGTTAAGCTCCTGTGTTGTCTTTCTCTCTTGCCCTGAATATGCTCTAACATACATCAGAAACACAGGAAAGCTCCCAACTGTTGCTAATAAGGGCACAAAGATTCCACTGGCAGGGATCACTCTCCTTGGTGACCTCTCCCTGCACCTTTGCACAAGGGACAAGTGCAGTGTCTGGCAATGAATGAACTGAAGGCTCCATCAGGAAGAGAGGAGTGTGGATTTAAAGGCAGGGCTGTTGGAGGTGGCATGGTGCAGACAATGAAAGAAAAGGGAAATAGAAGAGCGGTGAGTGGGAAAAGTTAGTGGATTTACACCCATGGAAACAGGAATTGATTTTTGACCATTGCATTTCTAAGGACCATCCCCCAATAGTACATCGGAATGGAAACTGTCCTGAAAAGGAGGTCTTGGCCTTGCATTTAGCCCACAGGATTTGAAAGGGAGCTTAAACGTCACACTGACACTCTCCCAGGGCCTCAGGAGCACGTTAACTGAGAGACTGCTACACCCAAGTGATGGCCCAGATCTACTGCTTCCTAATGCACTTTATGTTAATTAAAGGGAGTTTTCAAAACCATACACATTTTCTTGCCAAGATAATTAATTGATTTAGAAGCTTATGTAGTTAAAGAGTTTTGTAATTGCATTTTATTGTGGGGGAGCATTTTAGGGATGGATGCTGCCTCAAGCTGAACACCTCCATAGAGGTGGTGAGTGCCTGAGTTTCTCTGTGAGATGAATCCTCAGTGCTGATGATCTGGAAATCTCCTCTGGTCTTTGAGGTCATGCAGCTCCTAATGACTTGGTCCCAGTAGACCGAAATATTCAGTCTCACAGACCCTAAAAGAAAACTCTCAAAAGCACTGGCTTCTGAGCCAGTGTGTGCATGTAGGCAGCACCTCCATGCTGCTAAAGGGGCTTTTCCTTCGTAACAGGCTTGGGCTCTCTCTGGTGATGTTTTTTAACCCTCAGGTCATAATGCAGATGACTGTGGTGATGGGCTGACTAATACCAGCCCTTTCCATCTTAAGACTAGTGTGGTCTCTCTGGATCTTCCTCCCAGACAAATGTTTGCTCTCATTCAAGAAGAGGGGGAAAACACAAGCTGTCAACTCCAGGAAACACTCCTTTCCCTGCATCATCCCCAAACTCACAACCCTGCCTTCCTGACCTGCCCTGTAAGGATGTGAATAAATTCCTGGTCCTGAAAGTACTTAAGCGAGATGGGAAGAGCTACAAACCCTCTGATTTGTATTGGGAAACTGAGGCACAGGCAGGAGAATTCCTCCTTTGAGTCAGCAGCGAAGTGCTGCATAGGTAACTCTTTTACCTCATAGCACGGTTCTCTTTGAGCGCAATTTGCACATCCTTGTGTGATGTGCAGATAAGAATACATGCAATATATCTCTATTTTTCTTCCCTCTTTTTATGACTGAATAATCGCACAATCTTTCTTCCATGGAAGTTTGACTGCTGCTGTTTATTGCCCCCTGGAAACAGGATGACAACAGCCCACGGCTCCTCCACAGCAACTCACAAAGGTCTCCTAAGCAGAGAATTATGCCCATTGGAGGCAATAAACAGCAGGAACAGTAGAGTGACTAAGCACCAAAGATCCTGCATTTGTGTAGAAACTAGCAATGAAAAGGAGGCAAGGATGCCCTGGAGGATAGTGCCTTAGGAAAAAAGTTTCCAGCATTTTCTAAAAATGAAGGTTTCCATGCATAAAACACAGGCCAAATTTGAACCTCATTCCACTGCTGAACCTGCCTGTGATCCTGGGTATGACTTCCATGCTAAGCATCAAGACTTAATGAAAAACTGGAAAATCACAGGAGAACTGGCCCAGAGTACACTGAGGTATATTCTCCTGCTCTCCCTGAAGTTGTTTGGGTGTGTGGTGTCAGGAGAACTTGCAGAGATGGTGTCTTTTCTATCTGAAGCCATCATGTGTTGGGACTCTGCTGCTGAGCTCACCCCTGACTGGCCTGATGCCCTTTGGGGAACCCTCATTTAGGCAGAAAAGGATCAAAACCTCGAAGGATCTCAGCACAGGATACTGCCCACATGGTCTCTCTTCTCTGAAGCAGAGCTGCACCTGCAGTAGCACTGGCACCACATGATCCCGTAAAATCACTGTCCCAATGAAATCCTAGTGTACAAGAAGAAAAAAAATTAATCTCCTTTTGTTCTCTTCCCTGACCACCTCCTTCCTACATTTTTCTTCTTGATTCATTTTTACGTTCAGTGGTATAAATTTTCCAGGTCAGTGCTAAGTCCCTTGCTTGTGTGATCTTTACATACCAGCAGACATATGCAGAGAGATGAGAGGAGACCAAGTGCAAATCAATCCATCCTGCTGACACTTTTATTTATCTATTTTCTTTCCCCATCTGCCACTGCTCAGCTGCCTCTGTGCGTGTGTGAAAGAGGGATGGGGAAAGGGATTGGGATACTGGTGGAGCCACTGAAGAGCTCTCTACTTGCAACTGTAGATGTCCCCTTTCCTTCCTACTGCCCTGCTATCCATTGCTCATGTTCTGCTTTGTGGCAATTAAAAAAAAAAAAATCAAGTAAAAATAACACAGGGCTTTTTAGTGCTGATACAAGATGCCAGGGTGACAGTCAGGAAGCCAAGCCCAGACTCAACATCAGTGGCAAAGCTGTCTTGCTGCTGGGTGCATTGAGGGCTCCCAAGAGAAAAGCACCTGTGTCTGCAGCCTGAGCTGAGCTCGGTGGCTGAAATCAAAGACAGATGTACATTACCTGTGGACCAGGCAGAGAGGAGGATTCTAGCACACACTGACTATTATATTTCATGGCTGTGACATCCAGCAGCCACACTGAGAGAGGAGACCGGAGTTTGTACTTTTAGGTTTGCATTTAACCATGCCTTCCCACTGAAATGTGCAAGCCAAGGTTAATCATGGCACACGGTGGAGTTCTTTGCTCACTAGGCTTGGGCCAAGACCCGGATTTTTTCATTTAGTCTGTATCACCTGTAATAATTTCTACTCTACTCTGATCCAAGATGGCTCTGAATCATCAACTAGAGCAGAGTCCAGTGGCTGTTAAGTTTCCCACATATTAAATCATTCAGACAATCTCCATCTAGAGTTTTTAACTTTTTCAGCAATCCTGTTTTCTATTCTAGGAACTAAGCCTCAAGAACTCATGACCCACCAGGTATTTGCAGAGTGGCATGCATTCAAAATGCACTTCTTTTATAGCAGTGGTGTTATCACATAGGGAGCTTGTTCCTGGAATGAGCATTGCTTAGGAGTTGTCAATACTTTAATCTGATTTATACAAGCTGTGTTCTTCCTCTCTCTCCCTCTTCCCTCAAATAAACGCTAATAAGTTCTCAACCTGGACAAATCCCAGGTAGTGGGATCGGTACCTGGCAATATATCAGCTTTGTTGCTGAAATCAAGGATGAAGCAGGGACAACTGAAAATGTTTTTCCCAGCTGTTTTTAATTCAGCTTGCAAATAGCTTGGTGCCTGTCTAAAGCATGACCACCCTATAGGAATACATTTCAAGTCTTATACTACTGCGTGCCAATTAAGTAATTAATGAAAGTGTGGAGAATCTATAAAAAAAAGTTTGTTGCATCCACAGGGAACAATAATACTGCAAGGTGTCATGCCCATGAATAAAACCTGACAGCATCTGCAAATTGAGAGGGAACTACCTATTCTGCTGTTAAGACATCAAGTTCAGGCGCCGATCAGAAGATTTTCAAGATGTGGTCCTTAACTTGTCTGTGGACTGGAAAGTATTTGCAGGGCACACGGGGGTTAGTCTTTGTCCTCCAGGACTCAGTTGTCACTTTACGACCATACGATGCATTAGACATCACAGGACATGAATGTCACTGCTTTTAACCTCAAATTCTGTCAGCATGATATTGTGCCGTGATGCAATCTCAGTCAGCATCTTGATTTGATTTGTGCATTGCTTCACAATTCGCTCCAGGAGGGCTTAGGGTCCAATTCTGCACACAGCTCTGCAAATGAGAAAAGTCATCCCCACCACTGCTTGCAGACGCTGACATCCAGCAGCGCTCTCAGAGCATGGAGCAGCGCCCCCCATCCTGGCGAAATTACATGGAAATGGTGGCCATTTCCAAACTTCACTTGACCTCAGAGGCAGCGCTTGATTTCTCTGTGTTACAGTGAATCCAGATGGACAACAGGGAAAGAATCAAGGGACTTGCTGAAAACCCAGCTGCTGCTTCTGAGTTTGGATTTTCCAGGTCAATACATTTCAATTTTTTTTCCACCGAAAGAGAGAAGAGAAAACCTCACTCTTCAACACTCAGTCTTAAATCAGGCTCCTGCAAGATAATCTTAAAAGGAATTTCTTGCTGTTAAAAGAGGAGACCCACTCCCAACCCACACTTCTGCACTGACTGTCTTTGATTCAATAAACTCAGTGTTTGTACTGTCTCTCTATGTGTGCACCCTTGCATGACAAAGAGATCCAATCAGACAACTCTTGCACTTTTCTCCTTTCTATGGAGCAACTTCTGAATATGAAAGATGGAAAATGTCAAATAGACCATCAGAAATAACTGTTGTTAAAACATATGATCCGCAAGGGAAATGTATTGCCCCAATATATCATCTAGGATCAAAATGTGCATTTTATTGTAGACAGCTATGTGATAATCACGTGATCTGTCACCTAAAACATAAGTCTGATCCCTGGTACAGACAAAAGAAAGGATTCAGGAGACAGTCATGCTGAATGGGACAAGTAGGTCCTTTATTCTTGTATAATTAAGCTAATTCTCCTTGTCTGTTATTGTTGTCATTCTTATGCTTTGTAATCCTTTTACTGGGCATAAATATTCCAAACAACAGTAGTTTCTTGGGTCCCAGAAGTTGAGCTTAGACAAACTTTTGCAATTCTCAAACCAGGTCATGAGCAAAGCTTCCGTGGATCCTTCATACACCTTTCTCAGGGTTAGGCAAGAATCAGAGTGTTACCCAAAACATCAAATGAGAGCTTGTAGTTGAATTTAGACATATTTGACTGCATGACAAACACTAAATTTGTTACTTATTGTACAATGTGTAACATCTATGTTTATTTATTGCCCCATTGAGAAAAGTACAACTTTGTTCTACTTACCTGTGAAGAACCCTGCATACCTGTGCCACCGCAGAAATAAAAAAATTCTAATTGCTCTACCAGTCTGTTGAGCTATTCTTGCCACTTCTTCTCCCTCACCACCCTGTATTAAGCCTTTTAAAGCCAAAAGTGGTGTAAATCTTTCTAAATGCCAGAGGACCATTTTGCTAAAACACTATCCATCTTAACAGCATTTCAGATTTCTGAACGGGAATGACTTCTTTGGTGGGAACAAGCCTATAACTTATACTGCTTCTCATTTCCTGAAGCACTGGAATTGTGCTGCTCCCTAACGTTATTTTATTAAGATGCGATTTGTCATCATATTGCTGAAAACAAGATAAAATGCTGGCTAATTAAATTCCTTATTTAACTTGATGAGCATCTGCTTTCTGTAGTCACATTCTTCTAAACAGAACCTTTATGGCTGTTTCTCAGGATCTGGCTATTACGTTTTTTACTATGATCAAAAAGGGGAAATGCCCTCCCTAAACAAAGCACGTGCGCTCCCACTGCCTATGACCCTTGCTGTTTATAATGAGAGACGTATGGGCAGATTGCAGCAGTACCTTGCAAGCACACTGCCCTGACCCTTCAAGAGCACTCCCTGTTGTGGAATAATTGCTATCCCATGGAGCCCAGTGGAAGTCATTGAGACAAGCTGGTAGCAAAATACTGCAGCTGACAGCAAGTGTTTTCTAGATCAGGCTGCTATAGAAAATATAATAAACAAATCACCTTGTGACTTCCCCCTTCTGTAGCAGATGAGACTCCCAATACAAAGGAAATCTCCTCTGTTGAAGGAGCAGGGTTAACAAGCTTGAGCACACACTTCAAGTTGAGCATGTGCTTAAGAGTGCTGTTTGCCAAGGCCAGATTCTGGCTCACTTTCCAAGAACTGCATTCACAGAGGTTTCTAAGATGAGAGCAACCTTCCTGCATCATTGGTTGAGTGAAGACTGGAGTAGAAGAGAGTCCTCTGCTGAGTCCACATTCCTAATTTAAGCAGCGGTCTTACGCTGCTCCCATCTAAGTCACAGCAGAGGATGGCAAACAATTTTATCAGAACCCACAGTAAGCTCAGGGCTTTTAGGAAAGTCTTGAGCATGCCACAGATCTGGGTCTGTCTCGTGGAAGACCCTTTGGTATCAGACCTTGCACCTCACAGAACTCCAGAGGTGCTTTGCCAACTCCTTTTGGTCTGGAGTCTATGTTTCGAGATCCTTCAAGGAAAGGTGCTGTTCCTGTGAAAGGGCAAAGGACCATTAATATTACATTGGTGTAATATCACACCAGTGACCTCCGATTCTACTGCTTAAAGGGTATCTCCATATCTCCAAGTCTCTCATGCACCAGGAGGAGCAATGGCAGAGAACTGTGGCTAGCTTTAACAAACAGGATCTCAAAACTTGGCTTTGTATAAATACTAAGGCCATAGGATTAGCTGCTTATTCTGAGCTTGAAAACCAGGCCAATAATTTAAGCTCCAGAATAGAACTAGGAATGCAGCTTTGGTTTGTTTAACCTCATTCCCTAAAGAAATAAAGCTTATGCAGTTAAATTGTCTCTGTGTGCACACAAGCCTTTCCTTCTAACTTCGGACCCTTCTGCCAGTTCAACTGTGTTTCACAAAGATAAAGTTCTGTTGAGCATCTGAACAAAAAATCCCAACCAGTTGTGTAGAGCAGAGGGGTGTGCTCTGCCCTCATCTTAAGCATAAGATACTGGAGAGTCTACATTGCCAGTGTCCTCACCCCAGCTGGATCACAGCTCACATTGTGTTAAATGCTGGCAAGACAGAAGCTTTAGAAACACTGTTTGAATCTCAATGTAGGATGTGGGTTTTTTTCTCTTTTAATCTTTGTTCTGGGTGCCAGTGAGCTGCCCCCCACACCTGGGCTGCATCACACAAAAGATCACGAGTAGACTCAGCTTCGTAGCAGCTCTGTGAGTGAGGCAGTGGCCTGGCAGCGAAGTGGGGGCCATGTGCTGTGCAGACCATTGCTCTGGACTGGAACTGTGGAGAGGAATCCAGCCAAGAAGGACAGAAGGCAGAAAAGAGACTCTGCAATCTGTTGGAGGGGTTGTACTATAAACAAGAGCAGGAAGGCTTCAGCATGCCAGGGAAGAACAAGCTGTGTAGATAAAAGAAGCTGCTTCAAAAGAATGGAGGGTGACTAATTTTTCTTGCACTGGGTAGCCAAAAAGCAGGGAAAAAGAAGTGGTCTTCACTGAGCTGGCAGTCAGAGGAGAGGAGCAACCTTCTCGTGCTAGACAAGCTCACAGAAAAGCCTCTGCAGATGCCCTTTCATCAGAGTTTCATGGACAGCAGGGTTCAGCAAATTGCAAATTTTGTCTTTGGTGCTACAAAGATGTTCAGGGAAAGGGCCTGAGCTGTCAAATGGGCCAGCAGGCCATGGTCCTTGATGTGCCTCAGTGGCAGAGGGAAAGTAGAGGGGATTAACAGCTGTCCAAGAAAGCCAGGGAATGGTATGGGATGCAGGATCAGCATCTGCCCAAACCCAAGCACACCCTGGCCCTCCAAGCGCAGGGCTCAAGTTCCTCATTAGGCAGCTTAGACCTCCTCGAGGATCCCAAACCAGAGCAGAGGAAGCACAGCCTACAGAGGACAGGTCCTGTAAAATGTATTCAGACCCTAGCGGCCTGAAAGAAAGGTTTCTCCAACTAGAAGAAGCTCTGACGGTCCACAGACCTTTCTCTGACTCTCCTGCACCACAACCTTCTTTTAAAAGCTGACCTGTATGTCCCCAGTCCAACCACTTGACTGGTCTTAGCTGGGTAGGAACTGATAAGGCTCATGAACATGGGATTGATTTATTTTAGAAGGTGCAACTACAAGTTCTCCACAGCTGGTGAAAGATTGATGCATTTGGGCAGTGGTTATGGTGTCTCTGAGCTCAGTGTGGGCTACTAAAACCCTCCCAGAAGCAGGGGCATCTCAGGACCCTTAGCCTGGGCTGATTTCCAGTTCTCTGTTGGACAGCTTTGCTACACACAGCAGCCCTGCATGTGATTCAGCCCCAGCAGAGAATGCAGGCTGGCCATACCTCCAGCAGGAAGGGAGCCAGCTCTGTTCATGTGGAGAACCACCAAGGTGTGTTGGCAAGGTGGTGAAATGGGGCAAATATATTCAATATGACAGCAGTAGGACCTCTAAAGAGCAGCTCAAGGCCCCTCAGAGGATAATCCATGAGATTACAGAATGGCTCTGGAATTTTGGGTGACTCGTTATTCAATATTAGCTGCTACTCATATAAGATGTACAACACAGGCAGTTCTGCCTTATTTGGAGCCAGCAGTCATCCAGCCCAGTCCATGAGAGGCTGTTTAGAGCATGATCCAAATGATGGAAAGATCCTGGTAAGAACAGCACTGAGAACCCCATTTCCTTAATTTTTTTCACTGATGGGTGCATTTCTTCAGAAAGAGGTGAACCATTTCCTCTGCAGCAGAGCTGGGGTGTGCTATCCCTCCCAGTCCTCCCAGGATTTTCACTCTGCATCTCTGCCCCCTGACCCAGTATATGGAGGGTGAGTCCAAGCCACTGCTGGAAGCATGTTCTGACTGAAAGGACACGTGGAGTGCACCAGTAAACTGCTTGCAAGTGGCCTCTCATTTTGTAGGTCTGTTCTCTGCATGGCCGGGCTGTTCCTTGTGTCTCGCTGAACTTGTGCCATATGGAGCAAATGCTTCAACGTCTGTCTGTGTCTGCCTGACCGTGCAACTCAAGAGCTCTCTGCAAATGATGCTCTGCTCTCAACATTTTCATAAGTTGGGGACAGTCCCTGAATGGGGCTTTTCTCCGCTCTTCCCAAGTTGGTTTTCTTTTTCCCCCACAAGATCTCCCAGAGGATAAGGAGCCATCACCAGAGACCTGGAACTGGATAGCTGCTGGCAGGGAGAAGGTGGCTGGAAACAGTTGCAGGGTTATGTTCTGCATGTTCCCTCTCTCTCTCGTCCATATGTGACACTGGGATCTGGTTTAGCTCTGGGCAGTTCAAAGCGCGACAAGAAAGAGAGAAAAAAGGTCTCTCATCTGCTCCTTTCTTTCTCTGCTCTGTAGCCACCTGGAGTCTGCTGGCTTGCAAGGGAAGAAAGGGTAAAGGCAGAAGATCTGGACAGAGACCATGGGGCTGTGCATCCCTTCCTAGCAAACCCGCTCTGCAGCGAAGAGGATGTGGAATGTGCAAAAAGGTTTGATTTTTTTTTTTTTTTTTTTGAGAGAAGCTGGGACAAAACCCTGGACCCAGACGTCTCTTTAGCCTGTGGTTTTCTTTTGGTGTGTTTGCAAGTGCCTGCATGCATGTGGTGTGCTCACGTCTGCTTGTGATTCCCAGGTGAGGAACAGCACTCCCAAGGTTGTGGTGTGTGTTAAGTTGCACCTCACTCCTCCTGCCTGCCTTTTTTTTCTCGGGCTGACAAGATCCTGACTAATGGCAGTCACTGCTGCTTAATCAGGAAGCAATTTAATGATAACTTTTTTTAATTAACCAGCAGAGAGAAGAAAGAATAAACTGTGAAACAGCCAGCTGGCTTCAGTGTCCCAAGCCAAAGGGCCTGTCAGGTGGGAGAAAATGGTGTGTGGGGACAGGGATGGCAGCTCTGAGTCTGCCACTGGGCAAGGTGGTAAAATTCTGAGATGGGAGGGGGTTATGGTGCTCCCCAGGGCCTTTTCTCTGCTTTCTCACCAGTTACTGCTCTGGTCACACACATGGGCAACATGCCTGTTCAGGAAGGGCATCTCAATGCGTATAATCAAGCCCCAAGTATAATTAAAACCCTGGGAGGCCTTTTTATTTTAACTTTTATTTTCACTGATGCAAATATGAGTAACCACCTTATTTTGAAGATGTTCACTAAATCATAAACCAGCCCAAACTGGAAAGCACCTTGGAAGACCATCTAACTCTTTGTGGGAAAGGGAGCCTAGATGAGGTTATCTATCACCCTGTCCAATTAGATCTTGAAAACCTTCAGTGATGGAGACCCCATCATGTCCCTGGGGAGGTTGTTTCAATGATTGATTGTTCTCAATGTAAAAAATTTCTTTCTCCTATCAAGATGAAACCTCTTCCAGTGTAATTTGTTGAACAGCGTGGGACCCAGTGTTGCTCCCTGAGGGACAGCACTTGTGGCAGGCTGCCAGCCTGCATAAAACCCATTGATTGCTGCCTTCTGCTGTGGCCTGGGAGCCAACTTCCTACCCATCTCACAGATCCCCCCTCCAGTCTATCTGGTCAACTCATCCGGGAGGAGGCCATGGGAAACATGGTCAAATATTTTGCTGAAGTCCAGGTTAACAACCTCCATTACTCTCCGCATGTAGACAGAAAATGTCATTTTGCTGTAGAAGGTGATCAGGTTAATCTGCCATGATTTGCCTCTAGTAAATCTGTGCTGGCTTTCCCAATCACCTGCTTCATTTGCTTTGAGATAGTTTCTTGGAAGACTGTACGGCTTTCCAAGGGCCTGGAGTAATACTAATGGGCCCGTAGTGTCCTGTGTCCTGTTTTGTGTTCTGCTTGTAGAAAGCCCTGACATCTGTCCTCTTCCAGCCTCCAGGCACACCCCCTCATCTCTCTGGTCACTAGTAGTGTCCCCAGGGATCAGTGTTGGGCCCAGTCCTGTTTACTGGCAATCTGGATGAGAGGATTAAGTCTACCACTAGCAAATTTGTGGACGACACCAAGTTGGGTTGGACTGTCACTCTGCAGAGGAATCTGGACAGGCTGGATGAATGGGCTGAGACCACGGTATGAGATTCAACATGACCAAGTGCTGATGCCTGAAGTGGCCACCTAAGAGAGACTAGACAGGAATAAGGGAATAAACGTAGGTATTTATTTGAAGGGCCTTCAAAGGTACACCCTGGGCAGGCCAAAGGCGACACCCAAGATGGACCCCGAGTCACGAGTTCTTCACATTTTTATAAGTTTCGTTCATTTGCATATCAGGGTTAATTCTCCAATTAAAACTTCAATTAATGATGTAATTTCCCCAAGCTTACTCCCCTTCTAAAGATGTTGGTTTACGCATTTTGGGCCTAGGACAATCTGTGTGTCCTTGGACAGCAAGCTTGGACAAGCTTTGTTATGTCTAACTAGCCTGAGAGAACAGAAATTAGCAGACTACAAGACACTTCAGAGTTACACACTAAGCAATACAGGATTTGAAAATATGAAAGTTAAAACCTAAGGCACCAGTGCCAGGCTCTGCACTTCAGCCACAACAATCCCAGGCAGTGCTACAGGATGGCGGCAAAGTGGCTGGTAAGTGGACCAGTGGAAAAGGACCTGGGGTGCTGGTGACAGCAGCTGAACGTGAGCCAGCTGTGCCCATGTGGCCAAGAAGGCCAATGGCATCCTGGCCTGGGTCAGCAACAGTGTGTCCAGCAGGACCAGGGCAGTGATTGTCCCCCTGTACTCAGCACTGGTGAGGCCACATCTTGAGTGCTGTGTCCATTTCTGGGCCCCTCAGCTCAGGAAGGACATTGAGGTGCTGGAGTGAGTCCAGAGAAGGGAAACAAAGCTGGTGAAGGGCCTGGAGCACAAGTCCTGTGAGGAGCAGCTGAGAGAGCTGGGGGTGTTTAGCCTGGAGAAAAGGAGGCTCAGGGGAGACCTTATCACCCACTACAACTATATGAAGGGAGATTGTAGCTAGCGAAGGTAGGGCTCTTCTCCCAGGCAACCAGGAACAGGATGAGAGGACACAGCCTCCAGCTGCACCAGGGGAGGTTTAGGTTGGACGTCAGGAAGAATTTCTTCACAGAAAGGGTGATTAGACATTGGAATGGGCTGCCCAGGGAGGCGGTGGAGTCACCATTCCTGGAGGTGTTTAAGGAAAGACTGGACATGGCACTCAGTGCCATGGTGTGGTTGACATGGTGGCATTTGGTCATAGGTTGGACTCGATGATCTCAAAGGAGTTTTCCAACCTAATGGATTCTGTGGTTCTGTAATCTCCACCAATATTCAAAAATGACAGAGAACAGTCTTGCACCAATGCCAGCTTCTGCTCTTAACCCCCGGGGCACACTCCTTCCTCACTGCTGACAAGCATTGTCACATTTTCTCACACATCAAGCTCCACTGTTTACTCCTCGCTCAGTCAGTTTAGGAACCACGCACATTGGCGTGCCAGACCCACACAGCAGGGGCAGCCACCGAGAGTGTCCGCCCCGGCCGTACAGCGCTGGCTGCTGGCTGGGGCAAGGCTTCAGCCTGGGGCCGGCAGCAGAGTCCCAGCACCCCGTACGGGGCCTGAGCGTGTGGCAGCGGCGGCCCCGGTGTCCCAGCTCCCTCCACAGGGCGCCGCAGCCCCAGCGCCCTCGAGATGGCGCCGCGACCGGAAGACTACATTTCCCAATGCCCCGCGCGCCCCGCGCGCTGCTCTTATCTCCCGGCTTGCTGCGCACTCCCGGCCGCTTGGTGCCGCCAGGCGGTAGCGCAGGGCGTCCTGGGAGCTGTAGTCCCTCAACGGCGTTCCAGGCCGTGCCCGCCGGCGGTGAGCGGGCGGCGGAGCCCCCGGGGCGGGCGGGGAACAAGGCTTGACCTCCGGGACCCCGGGGGCGGTGGGTGGTCACTGTCGGCGGGGCTAGGGGGGCCCGAGGGAGAGGGGTGGGCCGGGACCTCCGTGGAGTTTGGGACAGGAGTCTGCCCGGCACATGGGAGAGGAGGGGGCAGGGGGTGAACTTCACCGCTCGCAGGGAGGTGAGGAAGTGAGAGGGCGGGCATCCCGCACGACATGGGACAGCGAGCGGATGGAGCGAGGCGGGCTCCTGGGAGATGTGATGGGAGCCAGGTCCTCGCTTCCCTCTGAAGATGTGTGACCTGCGAGTGGAGCTTTCTCAAGAGGAGCTGACTCTGTCTTGTGGGGTTCAGCATATATCTGCCACGCTCTGTGAGATGCCCAGGAACCGAAGGTGAACAGGGAAGATGGGCATCGTTCCATCTTTGCTAATGCGTACCCGAAGTAGATAGGATGCACTTCCACCAAAGGCTGCAGAGATGTATTGCTGCCCCTTTGTAGGGCTGGCTCTGCAGTGCAGGGTGTCCCCGTGCTTTGCTGTTTCATTAGTTCTGCTGGGATTTGCAGAGAAGAGTACTCAGAACTGCAGTGGAATAGGAGTTTTCTCCTTTCTCCATATGTTTTATCTATGCAGGACTGGCATGCAAGGCCTTATCAGCGTCTGTCACCATCTACTTGCTGATAACGGCTCAGCATTGGTGTGACAGCTTTGCTGTAGTACTAGATTTGTGTAAGATCAGTTACAGTAATAATCATTTATAATGCTAAGTTATCAATAGAGTAATTTTTTTTTTTTTTTGGTAGACTGGCCTCCCTTCCTGTAAAGAAGCAGATGCCTCTGTGATTAATTCCCAATGTAGTTTTGGTACAGATTTATTGTTGGAATTGTTGAAGATGTCATCAGGCCTTACAGAGGAGCAAAAGAGAAGGATTGAAGAGAACCGCCGGCTAGCTTTGGCTAGGAGAGCAGAGAGGCTGGCAGCCCAGAGAGCTGGGCACGTGGGCATCGCTGCACCTCTGCAGAAAGAACAGAGTCTGGGAAACTCGAAGGAAGAAAACAATCATGTCAGGGTCACCAGCCAGCACCAGCAGAATCCAAACACTCCTGTGGAGCAGAAGAGCTGTCTCCAGAAAGGCTATAACCATTACACAGCAAACCAACAGATGGCTGGCTCACATAGAGAGCAGCAAAAGAGTTGTTCAGAGGACTCAGAACAAGCAAGTGGCCTTAAGCAGTTCCCTGCAACGATCCCAGATTCTCTGAGTTATTCCCATAAACATTACTTGGATGCTGGTAGTCGGGAACATGGACAACATACTTCAAATAATCTTGGAACATTCCAGCAGCCCAAATGCTACCCAGCTTTCAAAAACCCCACAGGACCACCTCATTCAAGGTTAATTGATAACGGGCACCCTGATGGTAGTAAAGATTTACAAACTCAGAACAAATCTGCCATTAAATATGTTTCACCACCAAGCAGCGCTGCCCTGAGTGATTCAGAAATGCTGGTAAATAGACTGACAGAAAGAACAGAGGGAGGTTTTGTCTCTCATGCCAGTGGTAGGATGCAGAAGCTGACCAGCTCTGCTGGTGTGGGCTCTACCTTTGAAGTTGCCTCTCACAAGAAAGCAAATAATGTTACAAAAGGAAAATGTGTGAAGTATGGGGAAGACCGATTCCAGGTCGAAATAGGGTATAATGCTGAACTTATTGCTGTGTTTAAGAAGGTACCAAGCAAAGCCTATGGTAAGAATTGTTTGTTTGCTGTTATCTCTGTTTTACATTGGATTGAAGTTTTGGCATCTGCTGCTATTGTACTTGCTACTTGTTCTTACCAGTGCACCTATTGCTGGGGTGGAATATGTGGTATTAATGGGGGATTAAAGAAGTAAATACAGATTAAATTGTGTAGAAATTCTGGACATCCATAGCTTGAGCTTGGATTTAGAAGAGAAGTCAGAAGCCTTGCTTTATGAACAGTGCTCTGAGAAGTTTAGGGGCAGCAGCTGGTCAGAGTCTTTTAGAAGTGAAGGAAGCGAAGTTATTCATAAATTGGGATGTGAAAATGGGTTACTTCAGATGTAATTCAAAGTTATGAGCTGATTCTGTTTACTGCATTATAGAGAACAGTGGAATCTTCCCCTTTTGTCTTGCTTCTGATCTTTTACCTCTGCCTATATTTGTTATATTCTGTTTTTGTTTTCTCCTGCATGTTGCTGATCCCTGTGAATGGCTGTTGCATTCTTCTTGTCTTAGTATTGCTATTCCTCATGGCTTTTTTTGGTGTCACGTAGCTGTAAACTTGGGCGTAACTGTTTTTCAGATGCGTGGCAAAAAGTTTGCATGAGTAGATTGAATACTTTTACCTCGCATGAACATTTCACACCACCACTTTTTTTCTGTCCCAAATGATTCATATTCTGCCCTATTACTCTTGCCCTACTTTAGATCCTGCTATGAAAAAATGGAATTTCAGCATGGAAGATTACAGCAGTCTCTGTAAGTAAATGTTGAATGATAAAAAACAAGTGGAATCTTGACACCTGCTGCTTTCCATCGTTACTGTTTAGGTTTGTTAGTGTCTTGAGTAGTAAAAGTAGTGCTACTCAAAGGTAATGCCCATCTTTTAGGCATCTAGTTCATAACATTTTTCTGATACTTTGTAGTTGATTAGAAATAATTTAATTTTTCATGTAATCTAAATACCAAGCACAGGTTACACTTCCTCTGCCATTGAATTTTTCAGCAACCAGCAAGATCATAGGAAAATTATCTGCTGTGCTGGTACTTGTTTTGAATTTGTTTTGAAAACAAAGTGTGTTCCAGTGGCTAATGCTTAATTTCTGGGCCCATTGATGTATTTTCTTTTTAAATAGCTCATATTTAAACACTTCTATTGTTAATTTTTTGTGTCAGAAAAGGATAAAGGGTAGTTCTCCAGGGTTTTGAGAGAGACTGAAAATGGATTTGCCTTTTTTGTGGTATAACAAGGGTGGGTTTATCTTTTTTTTCCTCTCCTGTCATTTTGTTCTGGAAAGATTGAGAAATGATAAAGGCAAACACTTCAGGTAAGCTTTTCAAAAGCACACTGTATTGAAGTGAGTGATAAATCACTATTGATTTCAGTGGGAACAGAATTAGGCCTATGTTGAGCACTTTAAAAAACCACAGTTGAGTGCTGGTATTTTAGCTTCCCATGTGGGTTGCCATACATTTATAATTTACATGCTGTTGGCTTGCTTGAAGTGTATCAAGTACAGATGAGAACAGAGTCTCTGTACCAAGGAGCTTGCAAATGAAGAGAATTGTTTTTAGCAATCAGGCATTTTTCTTTAAAGCTATCAAATATATGAGTACTCCATGGAAAGTTCCTGTTTACAAGTGAAGACCATATGTGATCAGCATTGGCCACTGAAATTGGGGCAAAATAGCCTGAGGAAAGGGAACTGACTTAAAGGGCCTTGAAAGCATAAAAGTGAAAGTGTAAAACAATTATTTTAAAAGTTCCCACCTGTAATTTAGTTCTTCTGAATAATGTGGTCCTGTATCACCTTTTTTTTCTTTGTACTATAAATTAAACATGCAGTCAAACTTAGTAGAAGTAAATGGTGAAATAAAGGAGTAAAATATGCTTTTTTTCCCCCCCTAATTTCTTTCAGTGTTAGTCATAGAGGTGAGATCTAACTACACAATGCTCAGCCAGTAACATCTAAAATCTTTTGCTTGGTGCATTGGGAGGAGAAGGTCTAAATTGGTGGTTTCCTATTCCTCTAATTTAAAAATTATTTTCAGTGGATGCTCTTAAACTTTTTATTTGGAGTAGAAATCTCGAATGCTTGGATTTATTCAGGAAGTCACTTATTTTAAAATACGGTTGGATGAAATCCAAATGGTTTATTTATTAATTAATTAGGAAGAAATTGTCTGAATTTCTTTCTCCATTTTCACATCTTGACCACTGAACTTAAAGTTTGTACTTTTTTGTTGCATATCAGTTTTCTGGACTACTTAAAAAGAAGCTGAGTGGATCATGATGTGCAGCTCAATGCTCAAAGGACTAGATTCACCTGGATTTATTCTCAACAGCTCCTAGAGAGGGGAAGTTGCCTCTCCACAAGTACTTGGAGGCAGAGTGTGCTTAATGGTCCCCTGCTTTTGAGTCTAATGGACTCTGGAGATGTTAATGAATCTTTGTGTTATTGTAGTATCTGTGTGGTGGAGGCTTGGGGACAAACTTCACAACTTCGGTGCTGTAAAAAATATAAGAAATAGTATTCCCGTTCCTTAACCATTAGAGTTCAGTTATAATAATAAAGACTACACATGGGTACAGACTGGCAGAGAAACACAGAGATAAGTGACATGTTTTATTACTGTGGATAGCTGTGTTCTCAGGCTAACATCTGTAAAATGCTGTGTGCCCCCCTCTCCATGCCCTGGCATTGTGAGAGAGATGATTGCTGGTGATGGGTAAGACAGGAGTGCAGATGGCTGGGTGGAAGCGCAAGTCTAACAGTAAAACACGGAATAAAGGGTAATGAACTTAAATTGTAACACAAGAGATTTAGGAATTTGGACTAGATTCCTTCCTACAGCGTTGTGAATACACAGCATTCCTCCTAGACGGATCGTCTATCAGACATTGACATGAGGCAGGAGGCACATGTTTTTAAATCTTTCTCCTTTGCTGTTTACAGAAGCACCTTGCCATCTTTTCAGACATATGCTATTGATCACCATGCCCCTGTCCCTGTAATTTTCTGAGAGAAAGCACTGTATGGCTGTATGCAATTTACTGCTAAATGTGCTTCTGCAGATTGCTTGCCCTGGCCTAAGGAGCCACATTTTAGGATTGCTGACAGAGAGGGAGCTTACTGCAATCACAATGCTGCACAGGCCCTTGTTCACTTACTGTCACATGTTCCCTTTGCCCCTGCTGTACTCTCTGTGGCAAATCCCACCAACCTGCTCCTCCAGGCCATTGCTCTCTGTATTCTTTGTCCCTGTGAATGAAAGCAGGAAATCGTCATTCCTTTTAAACTTGGGTGTGTTCTTTGTTATTAATTCTTTTCTATATCTCTATGCTTTTCTCCCTAGTGGAAGCAGCAAATCAACTTTCATCAGTAATTCTAGCACCACTGGAAGGAGAAAATGCAGTTGGCTTGGCATCAGGCTCTCATTTTGTTGGCAGTGGGGTTGATGTGAAATCCCTCTTGAAGATGTGTAAGAACTGGAAGAAACCCTCAGCCCTTGTCAAAGGGAAGTGTGTTCTTATCTCTCGCTCGCGATTCGAGGTCGATATCGGGTATTCTGTAGAAGTGATTGGAGTGTTCAAACAGATGGACTCCAGAAATTATGGTGAGTCTCCTTCTGTGTCTGCTTTCTAATAATGACCTTATTGGGGCTGCTCTTGCTTCATAGAAGAGAGGTTGTGAGAGTACATGCTTCTGAAAGAGCATAAGAGAATGTGCTTTGGTGAAGATTTTAAAAGATCTTGTAGTTCTAGTTTAGTGTTGTATCTGTGTCCAGTGCTTTATCCCATGGCATTTATTATGTCCCATGCTTTATCCTCTTCTGGGCCTGTTAGCCAAGGTGGTATTTCAGATCTCAGCATGATTACGTTTACTGCTGAGGTGGGATGTGCTGGTAATTTGCCAGCAGTATGGAGACCATGCCACGTTCTTGTCTTTATTATCAAATGCAGCTGGACGTTCTCTTACTTCTGCTTTACTGTGGTGTATAGTGGCTGCAACTGCCTGAGCAGATTTAATTTACCAGAAGTTTTAGCAACGTTTTCAAGGCAAGTGTAACTGTAGAGCACTTTTTATGTTGGCATTCAGATTTCAATGGTAAATATAATTTTTTTTCTCTTGTAATTTGGGAAATGAGACACAGAGTGATGAGGTGACATGCACAGTGTCACAGGTCAGTGACAGCATAAGGAAGAAATTCTGGAGCTCTAGTTCTTCGGGCAGGGCCCCACCTGGCTCATTGTGTCTTCACCTGACTGAATTCAGTCTTCTTTTCCCTGGATGTTGTACACAGGTGCTACCCAGGGATAAACCTGCCAGATAGGTCTGGCATTGATGTTACATTTTGGATATTGATGAATTGTTGAATTTCCTCCTGTACCCTCCTGAGCACTTTGACTCTAGGGTACAGAAGTACAACTGAAAGTGATTGTTTTACTGACTGAAGTCAGAGTTTGTTGGATCACAAATAGAAACCTTTGCACACATTCTTCATCCTTTCTTGCAGTGAAGAGAAAGTGGTTGCCAAAATCCTTGAGGAGGTGGGTTCATTAGGAGAGCTAATTTTCGCTTGCTCTGGTGATACCAGCATTTCTAGATGCGTGGTCCTACTTTTAATCTTCTCCAAACTGTTTGCTTAATGTGAGAGCAAACGAGGAGAATTGATTTTGATCAAGGTAACAATTCTTTTAAAACGGTTCTCAAATGCAGAGGATATAGGTGGATAGACATGTTCTATGCAGAGAATAGGACAGAGAATTCAGTCTTTTTTTAGAAGAGACTTATGACAGTGTTTCTTGTAACTATTGCAGATATGAATACCAGAAAGTGGAATTTCCTGCTGGAGGATTACCCCAGACTAAGTGAGTAGCTGCGTTTCTCCAGTAAGGGAGATTGTGTGTGGGGGGCAAATGAATTCTAAGTCAATTTCTTCTTTATTTTCACTCTGGAAAGACAAGTTGCTAACGAACCATCAGGCCAGTGTCTTCATGTTTTGTCAAACATTTACACTGTTTGCCAAGACTCAAAACTTTATTAATGTGTTATTCATGACAGTGCTTTAGGGGCCCATTGGGAGGGCCGCTTTAGATTTTGACAGATTCTGCGCTGGATTTCTGTACGATTTCTTAGAGCATGGGTGTATTTACTATCACAAAGCTATTTTTATTGCTTATAATCTAAAGCATCTTTACTTCAACTATGGAGTTGCAGGAGAATGGATTCCTATCTTCCCACTTGCCATATTTGAAGAGATGGATGTGGTGGCTGCCAAGCCTACCTGTCCTTAAAGAAATTCTGTCAATATGACTCATTTTAGCTGTGTTCCCCTTACTCTCAGTGCCAGACCACTTTGCACCCTTTTGTGTGAATATCAATTTATAAACTGTCACAGCAAGCTTAGAAAACAAATATGTATCAGGTAGTTTCACTTCTAATTCCTTAAGCAGTGTGCATGATGTTGTGCTAGTTCATTTCACACATTTCAGCAAGTTTTGGTTTTCAGGTCAAAGCCCTAGGTTTTCAAGTCAGATGATGACCTCTGTAACAACCAGATCACCCACAGTTACAGATGGGTTCTGTGTAGCTGTTTTTGTTCAGCCTCATATTACTCATATTACTGCTGGTAATAATGTCTTTGCAGGCAGCACAGAACTAGTAAGTTTTTAATTGGTATATGTGGCAGGTTAGAATTGGGGTTGCTTCCACAGATGAGTTGATTCTGAGGCAAATGAGAAGAGCTGGTTTCTCTTGCAGAAGTATGTAGATCTGCTTGAAGCAGAGGCATTTTTGAAGCTGAATTTCTTACTCTACTGAAATGTTTTGGTGCTGTTTGGATGCTTACAAGAAAGCTTAACATGAGAAATCTTTGAGAGCATGATATTTTTCCTGGCAAGTGGAAGCTAAGCACATAGTGTTGCTACAGCTTTCATTTCTTGGTAGAAGCTGGTCAGCAGACTGAGAATCACAAAATGGGTAAGGTTGAAAGGGAGCACAGTGGGTCATCTGATCCAGCCTCCCTGCCCAAGCAGGATTATCCCAGAGCACAAGGCACAGGAGTGCACCCAGATGGTTCTGGAGTATCTCCAGTGAGGCAACCCATTCCAGTGCTCAGTCATTGCACAGTAAAGAAGTTCTTCCCCAAGTTCAGGTGGAACTTCTGTGCATCAGTTTCTGTCCGTTGCCTTTTGCCTTCATGCACCTGTGTAATGCTGCTGAAACTGTTACTTGCTGAACTGAAATGTAGAACTGTGTTTTGGTGTTTTGCTTTTTTTTAAATAGATGCTACTTTGCAGAATAATCCAGTCTCTGCAGCATGCTTCTAGCACATCTGCTTCTTAGGTTTTTATGTTTATTAAAGTTTATAGAGTGCTTTGAGATGAATAGCATTACACAAGTCCTAAAGTATTATAACTATTACTTATCATCCCAGTCAGCATGCTGTGTTTGCCTTGGTGCTCATGTGAGAGTTTGTGGCTGTGGAATTTGGTTGGGATAAGCTTCAGAAGGATAATAAGCCAGGTGCTCTATGCACATCCTTAGGAAGTGTGAGTGTTTCAGAGCTGAAATGCTGTTTCTCAGAGTAGTTCTTCTTCAGCATGGGCTCCTACTTCCATGGGATACCAGAGTGTTTAATAATTGAGTAAGTGCATGCTTCTATGATGCATGTCTTAATAACATTAGTAATGGTTGTAGGGCTGAAAGCCATGTGGTGGGGCTGTGTAGGATGCCAGGTCTTGAAAACAAGTGAGTGTGCCGTGGAGGAGACAGTTGTGAAACTGCAGGGTTGGAATGCTGACAGGCCCTCATGTCGGTGAGTGCTGATGATCGCTCACAATTTGGTCAGAAGGCTTTTTATACATGCAAAGGGCCTGATCCTGTAGCATGTGCCAGGCAGTCTGAGCAGATACATCCCCACCCAGTCTGTCATAGGCTTGGTCATGCTGGCTGGCAGTTGTACACATTACATGAGGTATTCAGAATACCACAGATTTGAGGGAAGGAAAAAAAATTCTTTGAATCTTGCAGAGTGTAATTTCTGAGGGCATTTGAGGATGAACACCAGCACGTGCCTTTTAGAAGAACAGCATTTGCTTTGTTGCCTGTTCATTTGCCTACATCAAAATTAAAAAAAGAGAATTTAGAAAGGCTGGTTGCCATTTCCAGCAGAGAGATCTGTTAGCTGGGAACTGTTTGTAGAGGTTAATGTCTCTTTGCCTAGTTGCTCAGTCATCTTTATATAAAGGTCACTTCACTAAAAACTGTCTGTTGGATGAATCATGCTGGTGGCAGATATATCTTAATCACTCTCTCAGCTCATGTACAGAACAATAGCAACAGAATTATCAGTGAGCAAATTGTAGCAATTATGCTAACATGTAGCTCGGTCTGTGAGTGTAATAACAAGCTTCTGCTGTTCTTCGGGTGGAGAGAGTTCCTGCTATTGAAGAAGTATAAATTAAGCTGGAGAGTTTAAAAAGTTTGGTCATTGTCCAACCACAAATGGAAATCTTTTCATATGTATATTTCTTGGAATTGCTTCCCCCCTTTATATGGCAGGGGTCCATCCTGCTGTTTTCCTCTTGGAGATAAATGAAACAAAAATACCTAACTGCATTCTGGTGCATTTACTGCTGGTATAGTGAGTTCTTATTTTAGTTGTTTTTCCAAGCACATTTTTTTGTCTTCTGGACTTCATATACGAATTGACTACTAAATAAAAAAGGAAGTTGCTTCCTGCAGTGAAAATCTGTGCACCTGCATTTGTGTTCCTAGTGTATAGGTGTTTCTCATTTTGTAGTCACTGGACAAAAATTATTAAATACATTCTCCTGGTCACAGTTCACTGCGTGTTGTAAACCGGTGTTTATTTTCATAGAAATTAACAGTTGAATTAAAAAGAAACACTTTTATTTGGGGGGAGATGGGATAGAGAGGCTGCTGGAGGGGACTAAAATAAAATTGTCCAGGAGGAGAACTGGCTAGACGCTGTGATTGTTATGATGCATGGGTTGGAAAGATGAAGGCTCCGAGGTCTTGGCATGATGGGTGCTGGGGATCCCTTTAGTCCACCTGGGAAGGTAAAGTTGTGAGGCTTCATGGGTGAAAGAACAGTAGTACTGAGGAACTGAAGTGACTGCCTGTGAGCTGGTTCTTGCCTGTAAGCTGCTGCTGTCCAGGAAAACAGGTGAGCACCAGCTGAGCAGGGAGGTGCTGTTGGTCCTGAAGCATGGCTGTTAGAGTGCTGCTGCTGCTGATAAAAGAACTGTTTCTCTAGTTCTTGAGGTGCTTCCTGTTTTCTTACCCAAATGTGGTAAACAAGGGTGGTAAAGTGGAGGCAGAACCCAATTGTGTGAATCTGGGGAACAGGAGGAGAAGAGAGTTTTCAAAATGGAAGATGAATGATAGTCTCTCAGTAACTGTCTTGGGTCAGTCCTGATGATTTCGGCACAGTGGAAGCCTCAGAGGTACAGAATCCCAAGGTCAAGATAAAGATGCCCCTGCCTTCTAGGCTTCAGGAGCTCTTTTCAAATCTGTACTTTCATTTCTGAGTAAAGTGTGCCCTAAGCTGCCCTCGGCATGAATAATCCAGCTCCAGCTGTATTAGTAGCAATCATCTCTGAATGATGGCATCAGTTTCCGTTTTTTTATAACCAAGTCTAAGTACGAGGGGAGGAGATGTGATTCATCATGTGGTTCTGAAATAGACTTTAGGGAAGAGGCCAGGCTAACACCTGTGCAGGATGCCATGATTTCTGCCAGCTGTTTCAGGATAGGAAATGATATTGTTGATGAGGTTGAGGGTTGTGTCCTGACTTCCATAATGGAACTTGTGTGTGTGTTGTCCCTTCAGATGATAAACTGCTCTGTTCTTTCCAGTGGAAGTGTTACTGAGCTTCGTGTCCATAGAAGTGGAGCCACTGCCCGAAGCAGTAATTAAGACCTTTGCTGCTCATCTACAGAGATCTCCATCACAGACAGACATTCCTGATGCTGACCTTTCAGTAGTGGACTCCAAAATTGTTACGAGCCTCATGCCCTTTCAGCGGGAAGGTGTGAAGTATGTAGTTTTTGCATACTGTCAAGAGCTAGTCCTTGTCTAGAATTGTGTAGTTTATATTGGTGCCCAGGTTGCCTTTTCCTCCACAGAGGGTTCTGCATTTTTCTAGACTCTGGGTCTGTTATACTTTGGCACTCTGGGCTTTTGATTGTTTGGTATAGTGTGGTTTGTTTGGGATTTTTTTTTTTTTTTGGTGGATTTTTTTGAGTGACAAATCTGTTTTATTTCTAGATAGACTTCATCATGAGTCAGGTGGAAAGTAGTATTTTTCTAGTCTAAAAAATTGTTCGAATGATACATCTCTGATCTGCCTCTTGTGATTCAGTATGTACATAATTGTCATATGATTTTTAATTGTTTTCTTCCAAGTGCATCTCTTCTGTTGTTGTTTTTTGAATATTAAATACACATGAGAAAGGACCAGGAAATGGGACCCAGGCCCCAAAAGATTTAAAATAACTAATTACATGTATGGATAAAAATTTAAATGTCCCTGTCCCCATCGTATATGATCATTAGTTGTTGATTTCAATATGCAGTCCAGGACAGTCTGTACTTAATGGCCTTAAATTGCTATTGTTTTTAGTAATAATTTCTTAGCTCAGCCAGAATGAACTCTGGAACACAATGTGAGTAATAGCATGGAAAGAATGTGCTTTAAATAACTGTAAGGTCTTGAGACTACTTCTCATATGAAATCAAAGTCTCTAAGGACTGGGCTGAACCACTCTGTTCAGGAGCTTCCAAGCTTTGAGAGATTTGTGAGAGTTGCTCACTTGTATGAAGACTAAGGGAGAAAATCGAGGTTTACTGCAGAACCCAGATCACTTCCAGGTGATCCACATTAGAGGCTTGGTCATGACTTGTGCTCATCTTGGTTGCCAGATAGTAACCCATTTCTTGACTCCTCTTTCCCTCTCTATTTTCCCCAGTTTTGCGATTTCCAGAAACGGACGTTTGCTCCTCGCGGATGACATGGGCCTGGGCAAGACCATCCAGGCCATCTGCATTGCTGCCTATTACCAGCAGGAATGGCCCTTGCTGGTGGTCACTCCTTCTTCTGTGAGGTTTACGTGGGCAGAGGTACTGTGAGCTTGGGCATGTGCATGTGGTCAGTAAAGAGCCTGTGTGATGGTTAGAGTGTATTGTGCTTTGCAAAAATTAAACTTCTAAATGTATTATGGCAAAGAAACAAAAGATTGTACTGATTTAGAAACTTGATGGTGGGAAATTGCTTGGCACTGACTGTATGGTATATGCCTATTTTTTTTTTATTGGCTGATTTTGTTTTTGTAGTCCAGCTGATCTGTTGGGAAGAGGGAAAACTAGAGAAGTTTGTTAAGTTAACAAGTTAAGTTAACTTCAAGTTAAGTTTGTTCCTGCAAGTCACTTGGCTCCAAGGGGGCATTTTACTCATCAGTGTCAACGAGAATAGTTACATTCAAGCACTTGTCTTGTATTCAAGCCTATCATAGCAATGTTTGCCAGTTCCTTGGCTGGAACAGAGGCCCAGATGCTGGGATTCTCCACTCTGTTCAAAAGGCCCTATTATCATCATCATCATTAAGTGTCTGTCCTAATATGTCTTTTGGCCTGTCCAGTGTATGCTGCTGACTCCTCTGAGTCCTTTATTAATGTTGATCAAAGCCCAAGAAAGCTTGTATGGTTGAGAAATGTATCTTGAAGTAAATCACTGCCATCGTTTGTACACTGAGGGTGTTGGGTTGCCATAGGCTAGTGAAATGTTCACTGTGGGAACAAAAGGTGAGCCAGAGGTTTTGGGTCAGTAAATTCTTTCCAGAGAAGGAGGAGATGGGAGTTTAACTTTTCCTGGAATATTGCATTGATGAGAAAAGTATTGATTGGGATTTGCTGGTTTTGTGCTGCAACCAGCTTGTTAGAGCATCTTGATGTGTGTTTTAATATCCAGTAGTGCAACAAAAAGCAGAATGAAAAGAAAATGAAGTTGTTTATTGAAAAAGGGAGTGATGCTCATCATACTTGAAATCTCAAGGTCTATAGACCTCTGGGATGACACCTAACCTGAATCCATTGCTTCTGTGGGATATCCACCAGGAACAATTTGGGGCCGGGTTTCCTGAAGTATTGGGCAACTGCAAAAAAATGTCTGCATTCTGCTTCAGGAGATTTAAGAAATATGAGGCATTTTTGTTAGGGTTTTTTTTTTTTGAGTGCTTGATTTCTTCCTTCCTGTGCCAGTTTGGCCAAAATCTGGTAATATAGCCCCTGAGAGAAAACCAGGTTACAACCACCCTTCCCCCCACAGGGTTTGGGAAAAAAAGGAAATTTTTCCTCGAAGGAAAGTGAAAGAGATAAAACCTATTTATTTTAACAAACACACAGGAAAAGGATAATGGTGCTAAATAATGAATTAAAACCCTCGCTATAGAGAGAAACCTGGGAAGATTTCAGAGTCGTTCTGTAGGTGTGGTCTCTCTCCTCCTCGGAGCTGGTCGGTGAGGGCGTGGGCCCACCCCTGGGCTTCAGGGAGAAAATTCTCCTGATGTGTTCTGATGTTGTTGAAATAGTTCAGAAGAGAAGAAGGAAAAAAAAAAAACCAAAGTCCCAGGAAACAAAATTCAGCTCTCCGTCTCACGCCAAGAGGGAAAAAAAACCCAGCTGGCTGAAGAAAAAGGTGCTCCCTCCGTGCCATCTGCAGCCAGACAACAACTGAGGAGTGTAATCTCTGTGTCCTTGAGAAGCTGCTTTGGAAAGTTCGTCTGGTTTTTTTTTTTCCCTCAAGCTCAGTTTAAAGGCACAGAAAAGGCACAATACTACTTTTGGGGCATAGAGCATGATAGGGGATACACATGATAGAGTCACCCCAAGACACTTCCCCTACTCCCGACTGCCCAGGACGCTCTTGTGGGAGGTATTTTGTTAGGACATTTGCTGTAGAGATCTGGTTGATTTTTGAGTATGTGATGGATGCAGATGTAAGAAAAATGTGTCACAGAAATTCAGAAGGTGAAATTTATTACAGTCCATAATCTACTCAGTTCATTCTTGCACAGATGTGTTTTACTGTAATGGTAGAAACTTTTGTGGTGTCTCTGGAACCAAACTGGCAGAAATTTTCCTCATCTTATAGTTATCAGTGTTTTATTTTGGCTTTCTGTGCTCAGGCCACTGGATGACTTCATAGTCAAGGTGCTGTAGGAAGCTGGTGGGAAGGGGTGAAGTACTCTTAGGTCAGAAGTGTTGCACCCACGTGCATTTGGAGTTCAGCATTGAAACTTAAATAATTAACAGGGCAGTTTCATAGCACTTATTGTGGACTAAGGTCAGCATCCTGTGAGAAATTCAGGATCAATTTTATGGTGTAAATTAGCCACATACCTTTATAAAAGGAGAGGGCAGTATAGTAGGAGCTTCCAGATACTTTCCTTTTGCTGCCACCTTTGTCTTAAATTTTGACGTGGTGTCAGGCACATACTTTTTTGGCTGGTATCTAACCTTGCCTGCATTTTGGTTGTGGTGCTTTCAATAAGTGGAGAGGGATAGTTAATTGTTACTTGCTCACATGCTGAGAAATGTGAGAAGCTCCCATTTAACTCCTCCTGCTGCTGCATGAGGTTGCTGAACAGTGGAATGATTGTGGTTGGGGGATTTCAACAGGCAAAGCTCCTAGAGACAGAGCTGCCATTTCTCATCACCATTTGGTTGCATTTCTGTAGGGACCAGATCCTTACGGGCCCAGCCAGTTTTCTGCAGAGTAACATCAGCAGAACTCAAATGTTGCAGAGAGCTTGGTGTCACTGGGGGCAAAATTACAAGGGAAATGGTGGGTAGTCTGGCTAACAGATGGGTTTGGGGGTGGATATCTTGCTCTGGTGTGTGGAGCATTTCAAGAGGTTGATTGAATGACTATTACCACATGTATTTCAGCTGCTGTCATAGAGCAGCTGGTGTGTTGTCAACTTGATCTTTTCTTTTTGTATTTCTTTTTGTTTTGGGGTTTTTTTTTGGTGGACTTTTTAGGAAAAGGAGGTGGTGGAAAAGTTTTGTTGATCTGGGTGAGTTGTACTTCACCCTCACCATGGAGTAAACATTGCTATAGTGATAGATGTTTACTGCTCAGAAGACTGTGTTTCATAACCTTAGGTTTCCTGTTGAGTGGGAAAACTAAATTTCCCTCCAAGCAGTGGTGACAGCATTCTCTGGCTCTGAGCATAGCAGGTAACTTTGTCAGGAGGTTATGCACATTTCTACTACAGATCAGATTTTTTTTTGTTTGTTTTATTGGGGTTTTACTAGGGTTACTTTGTTTGTTTTTCTTTTGTTTGTCTCTTTTTTTTTTCAGTAAGAAGAAAGAATAGGGTTTGAGCTCTCCTTGCTATGTAAAGTAGATAATGCCTTATAGCCTGAGTTCTGTTCTTGATGTTCCCATTACCAGGGAGGTTGCCATGGGAAGGCTGCTTACCCTTACTGTGCACCCAGGTGATGTCTAATGGTGGGTGGGGTGGCTCCATGTTCTAAGTATTCATGAGGCTGTTCTCTGGAGTGCTTTGGGATCTTGACAAAGAAGATAAGCACCAGAATGCAATTAATTTCTTTCCTCTTCCTCCAGGCATTTCACAGATGGCTTCCATCCTTGAGTCCAGGAAGCACCAATGTCATAGTGAGTGGCAAAGACAACCTAACAGGAAGCTTGATCAACATCATCAGTTTTGATCTCCTCAGCAGGATGGACAAGCAACTTAAGAGCACATTCCAAGTAGTTATTGTTGTAAGTGGTACATGAAAATTTTCAAGTTAATTGTATGGTGCAAATTGCGTAGCCTTTGTACAGCAAAGAAGTGTGAAGTGAGCCTTATTTAGGACTGAAAGTATCTTGTAATTGTGGCTGTGATCACAGCTATCTTCATGAGTACAAGCATGAGGTTTCTCTGAAATCTTTTGAAATAACTAGTAGAGTTTTATTACCTTCTGATTCCTAAGGCTGTGTTTTCACTTTTACTGGTTATGGTGCCTCTCTGATTTCATTGTGCTTGGTCATGTCCTCTGCTGGAGAGAAAAGTGTTTAATGTGGTGTGTCAATACTATAGTCTTGGAATTGTATCTTCTTAAGTCTTGGACTTCAGGGTGGTGTTAGTGTTTATCCAGTAAACTAGATAACCTCTCAACATCAAGTATGTGGGTAAAGCATCAAAAAAATCTCCCTTAGCTTGTGTTCCACTGACAATCTGCATTAAGCCTTCTTTGATCACTTGTATCATTTCTTTGGTAAATTACTTCAAATTCCGGTTTTTATCTTTTTACAGAGCCACAGTAAATGGCATTTTTCTGGATTTCGGTTACTAAAAATTCAAAACATTGAGTGTTTCAAATCCAGCTTGGATCAATAGAGAGCAGAAGTGTATATGTAGCCTACTATGAGTGTTTGATGTTCTCAGTCTAGTTTTCAGCAGACATATGCACCTGTCCAAAGATCATGACAATTGGAACATAACAATCATTTTGTTTCTCAGCATCAGATGGGAATGTGGTAATAGATGGAGTTCTTTGGAGACCAAACTACTCATGGGGGAACTGATCTTTCTCATTTTTATGTTTCTTCTCCTACACACTCTCTGACAAAACATTATGTCAAGGTGGAAATGCACATTATTATTTTGTAGGCTTGAGGCTACTGCCTTGGAACTTTTAACGAGCCCTGAACTGGCAGATGTTCTTTCTGTGTGTTTGTATGTTCAAATTTGGACCCTGTGTTTTACAGATGAGAGTAGTCCTACTGAATGCTGAGCTTTCCTGCCTTTTCTTCCAGTCTTCTTTTGGTGGCTGGGAAAATTAATGTAGCTTATTTGTTATTTAGGAGGGAGAAGGGTGTGCCTGAGAGGCTAAGCAGTTGCATTGTCTTTGCATACTTGTTTCTACACATGTGAAAACATGAGAATATACCCTTGGAGGGTGCCAATTGCTTTTTGTGCCTTAAGTTCTGCCTTAGTACAGCAGTAGAAGTGAAGCCCATTTGAGGGTGATGTCTGAAGTAGGAGACTATTACCCACCTGGTGAGCCCTATCAGCAGAACAGTTGGATCTTAATTAGATTTCTTTTTTACTTATCATTTGCATTAACCCCTTATTAAGAGAACTGGCACTGTATAGGCCTCCTATGTTTGCTGCATTTAAAAGATACATAGGTGCAAATGAGCAGCAGTTATGGAAATAATGTTCCTCTTTCTCCTTCCCTCTCCAGCCCCTCTGCTCACTTTTTTTTTGGTGTTCATTTATGATTCATGCCTGCAAGGTTTGATTTTTGTTCCGTTTGCTTGCAGCTGCAGGTTTGAATGCAAGAAGCCTGCTATTCTGCATCCTTTTTGTTTAGAATTTGATGTGACTATCCCAATGCCTGAAATATCCTCTGAATGAAAGGCTTGTAATACTAGATAGCTGAGGTACTGGGGGCTTGTTCTGTAACCTGCATTTGGACTATGGATCTGAACTGACTTTGCCTTCATGCTTGTTTTGTTTCAGGATGAATCTCATTTCCTGAAGAACACAAAAACTGCACGCTGCCAAGCTGCCATGCCTCTACTCAAGGTGTGTATGCTGGGTGCCAAACCTCTAACTGCTAATGTCAAGCTACTGGAGCAGTGTTGCTCCACTTACCAGGTTTAGGAGCCAGCAGCTGAATTCCTTTGGTGTGCAAGGGGCAGTCTGGGTGATAGTGCAGATCCAAGAGTGAAATTTGGCTTTACCACTTGTTTCCATACAAATATTAGATGGCAATACCTAACAAAACAACTTCAAAAACTCCCTCGATATAATTGTGGTACTGCCACTGATGAGTTCTGTGGTGGCAGGGAAAAGGAAATGTCAGAACTTACTGAATGTATTCAGGGAGAGTAGAAAGAATAAAGTGGTGTCAAAATAGCTTGCTAAATGAAAATAATCATTATCAGTTCTCGGCACACAAATCACTGCTGTGTGTCAGAATGACATTGCCTAGGGCCTTCCCTGGCTTTGGTTTAGGGCTCTGGTCTGTTACTGCAGGCTTCCAATGTATTTGTGTGGCTGGGGCTTAGGAGCATTCCTGCTGGTCACAGTACAGAACTACTGGGAAATAGCAGAATGGGAGGTTAGCAGGACAAGTGGCCCACAGAAGGGAGGCAATAGTCAATTATGAGATACCAGGAGAAATGTAAATTCCAATGTTTGCCCCTTGTCCTGGGATCGAAGAATCAAACTCTCCCTGGTAGCGTCTAATAGATACAGATTTAAGTTATGAGTAGTTTCTAGGCACTGCAGGGTCTGTACATTAGAAGAAGGTAAATGCAGTTCCTCTTCAGCAGTTAATCAGCAAGTATGTATAAAGAGATTTGATCTGTGATGGCTTTATAGCAACCAGCTTTAATACACAAGATTCTTAATGGCAAGCTGAAGGTGGTTGTCCTTGAATAACTTGGTTGTTCTCCGTAAAGGCCTGGTTTGTGTCTTCTCTTGGTTTTCAAATCATTTCAGGCTTTTCATGTTTGGAAACGAAGTAGGAGGTCCAATTCTATGAGCAGTTTGAAATACAATAATTAGAGTTTATGTCTGAAAATCGTGGAAAATAACAAATTTGCCTCGTTGCAAAATGCTCAAAAAGCAGCCTCATCCTTTGCTACTTGAAGCTTTGTAAGGATCAGCTTGTCAAAATTATTTGTAGGCTGCAAGATATGAGAGTGAAAGATGGTAGCTGTTAGGCAGAGGTTAATTGCCTGTATGCACTTCCTGAGAATTTACAGTTTTATGCTGTCACATCACTGGTATTAAAGGATTGAGAGCTGATGCTTCTGAATCTGAAGTTCAGTGTTCTGAAAGCATTAAGAGTTTCATGTTCATATCATGCATTATCTCACCTGCAATGAGTGTGCAGTACCAGATGTTTTGTGTTAGATGTTCAGGTAAATTCTGTTTGCCTGCTTGCTGACTAACATTTCAGAAGTATTTGCTGTAATAGCCATTTTTCTTCTCTCCTTGCTTTCCAACATAGGCATTTTGCCTTAAAACTATCCCCTTTGGCAGCTGTGTCTTCAGCTCCTAGTGAATGATGCTGTGGTCACTACTGGCACAACACATCACACCAATGTTTTCATATTTGAAAGAACTGCCAAAATATCAGGGGCTTTCATCACTTGAATACTGAATTTAGTAACTATACAGTGTGATATTTATAGTAAGTAGCCAGTGGGGTAGAAACAGAAGTATTTTCATTATTTTACGTGATACCTTGAAATTACTGAATCAGAGGTGTGGCTAAACGTGCTGCTGAGGATAGTATTCTTGTTCTTGCCTTCTCTATGTTAAAAGGATTTGAGCAGTAGTAGGGCTCTTAGAAGAGACCAGAAAAAGGTGTAACTGTAGGCAAGTCCTTGATAGGTAAACTACTTCTAGTACCTCAGTCCCTACCTTAAGGTCACAGTGTGCAGCTGGGCCAGTGCTGTAACCAGAGCTCCTGGAGCTAACTCATGCCTTGTTTGTCTGCCTTCTAAGCATGGCCACTTCTAACTGTTAGCATTCTACTACTTTAACTATCTGAAATTGCCGTAGTTGCTTATATTTCCTATGAGGCTCTCAATGTCCTAAAGCATAAAACCTTGAACTGACCTTTAGGGACAGGAAAAAAAAATTTACTTAAGAAATGTGATCCTTGGTCCTTACATGCTACAAAGATTTATGAGTCTATAATGGCACTGGACAGATCTAAGTTAAAATGTTTTGGAGACAGATGTTTCTGTCAGTTCCATCCATACTTAATTAATTCTTCTTATCTTGATAGAAACTACTCTTTTGACTTCTCCATTGGAATAATAAATAAAATACATAAGTTGTTGCAAGTGTTTATACAGAACTGCACAATAATCGGATTAAATCAGTACATTGATAATAAAGATGACTTACCTTGGATATTAATTTCTAATTTGGCTGTCTTGTTAGACAGCCAAACTGAATCTCCACCTGTGAAATCTTTAGCTCATGGTTACAGCATTTAAAAACTTATTTTAGTTTTACTGTCTGACATTGGCTGGCTTTCAAAATGAAGTGGTTTTTTTAGCCACTCAGTAATAATTCATCTTTTCCTGCTCTCTTGTATATATTGCAGAGCAAGTGTGGTATGGAATTGTCAAGCAAAGCTATGTATTAAACATGTCACCAAAGTCTGTCAGTTGGGAATTTTTAGACTTTTTTTAATATTAACAAAAGCCTCAAATTTTGTGTGTGCAGCACTCAGTATCTTTTCTGACGTACTTAGCTGCTACCCTGACAGAGATACAGAAAAGTTTTACTTGAGACAGAGGAAGAAATTTTATAATGGCTAGGTGTATGCAGTGGCTGTGCTCGCTGCCTTGTGGCTTGCCCCAGGTTGTCATTAGTTTAGAGTAAATATATAGACATGTTATGCCAAATTTACTGTTAGTGGATAGAACTTCGAGAGGAACTTATAATTGCATGAACAGTAAGATAGGGTGAAATAGCAGCAGCAAGATGTTTAGGCCGTATTTCTTATTCCCTTCATGTTCCAGTGGATGTGCAAACTTGTGGGTGTGCAGACTTGTACATCGGGGAGAATGCTCTGTCTGCCTACGTGGAAGCAGGTGGCAGGGTTTGCACACAGTCTGTGTGCATCCCTGCAAAATTATGGAGGAGGATGGATTGAAAGCTGTAGTAGAAAACAGTCCTTTGATGTTTGGCAAAAATTCTGCTTTCAAAGTCAGCCGGCTTTCACACTGGCAGGTCTGTGCTGGCAGCTGCCTGAGATTTGTCCCCAGCTGCAGCACCTCTCACAGAACTCAAGAGCTAGAGGTTGCTGTGTTCAAAGTGGTCTTTGTGTCTTGTTTCCATGCACATCAAAGTGAGAATAGCTTCATAGTGTTGGGCTTTGGCTGAGTCACCAAAAGGCCTGGCATGTCCTTGCCCCTAATTCAAAGCTGTGGCAATTGGTAATAGGACATACTTGTCATCTTGCTGTTTTCTGCAGTCTCATGCTTGGGACTAAGTTCTCCTGGGTGTACTGACAGTACTGGTTGTTCCCTTCACCTCTGCCCTGCATCTGCTTCCCTCAGAGGCAGAAAGTGTCAATAGTATTACAGTTCTTTTAAGCATTTTGTTTTTTCCTTCTAAGATTAGACTGGCTCAGAGACATAAACACAGGAGAGAGAGTATACATACTACCCATATCCTTAAAACAGCAAAGCCTCAGGGATGTAGATGGAGAAGAAACAAACAAAACAGAAGGTTTTCACTGACCTGTAGTGGGATCTCTTGGGGACCAGAATGGAGAAGATTCTACCTATTTTGACCAGCCAAGGTGCTGCATGGTCTTTATTCTTCTGGAATTGTATGGAGTACTGCAAGGCATGGAAATAAGGGAAGGTCCCAGTGGAAGATGGATGAGTTTTTTGGAAGCATGACAATAAGTAGTGGAGAATTGCATTAGAAACTGAGAAATAAAAGGTACTATCTAATAAAAAATTCCAGTGGCATTAAATGTTCTTACACTCTTTGTGCTCTCTATGAGCATTGCTCTCCAACACGTGGGTAATATTACTAAGTTGATTGTTCCCATTGAGGTGCTGTTTCAGTTAATAGTCTGATGTACATTCTGAATGTTTGCAGGGTTAAAGGTCTTTGGTTTTGTTATGGGAGTCCAAATACACTGTGTGGCTGGAGTCTAAACCTTTTGTGCTTGTTGCCATAGAGCAGCTTGAAAATAGTGGAGGGAAACAGGTCCATGTTGATGGTAGAAGGTGAGGAGGGAACACAAAAATTTCTATTTCTGTCGGGAAATAAACAGCAGCTGTCTTTAGGTGTTACAAATCTGTATGGACTACATAAATAAACCTTTCCTTATTGTCACCTGCTGAGAGAAGGAACTTCATCTTGAAGCTGAAGAAGCTGTGGGCCCTCAGGGCTTCATCTTCACATCTGCTCTTACCTTCTAATTTCTTTTCCTTCTTGGAATAGGAAGGCAGTTTAATTTGCTTCAGTCATGGCTTATCACTGCTGTTTGACACACATTGTCTGTCTAGATGTCACTTAACAATAGGGAAAAGTATTTATATTTTTTGGAATAATTACTGTAGGATCATTTTATGAAATGCAGAGCTCTGTCTCTTGCCCAAGTACAGAAACAGACTTCTCAAAGCAGCTTCTACTCTTCCCCTTTATCACATCTTCTATTTCATCAGGTGATTATTTTATTATGGTCCTTCTCAGATTTTTCATTTTGCAGGATAAGCTATTCTTAAGCTAAGCAGTTCAAAATGACACTGTAAGCAAAAACTGGGGACATGAGTAATTGTACAGCCAGAACTAGCCACACTTATATTAAAAAAGTACGTCAGTCTGTTAGCATATGGCAGAGCTCATGCTGTGAAATTCATTTAACATAGAGACAATCATTGTATGTTAATGAGGCTCTTTGCATGTTCAGTTATTTGTTTGTCACATTACCCCTCTGCCTCGCCTACTCCCCTCTGAATCGTTGGTTGTTGGGTCTTGACCTCTAAAGTAAGTGCCATCATTTCATAAATTATTCTTTGACTTTCGAAAGTGACTTCTGTAAATGTTCTCACAGCTGTGGAATTAATTCTTGCTGGTGTATTGTGTAATGCTACAAAGCCACATTTGTCTTAGGCTACTTAGTAAATGAGAACTGCAGACCAGGTCTCCACCAGCTCCATGAACTTCATGCCTAAATGCAGCTGAGCAGCTACTGTTCTTCTGTGTGGAAATATGTATCAATTGATTACAGATCTGATTTTGCTAGAAAGTCCTTTCTGACTCCAGCGATCTTATTTTCTGTAGTGTTGTTCCATACTATTGTTAGAGACCTCTGAAGAAAGAGGCTACGTGCTTACTCTTGGCAGCACAGAACGTTCAGCAGGAAACAAGAATTAAGCATTGATCAGCAGAGACTTCTCTGGAGGAGCAAGTCTTTATTGGCATCTATTCAAAATGAGTTGCCGCTAGAAAAAGAAATGGGAATCAAAGCCATTTCTTTCATCCAGAATTTAAGTCAGCCTTCAACACTTGGAAATTTGTTGTCCTAGGTTTTTGGGTTTTTTTTCTTCTGTTCTTTCTTAGCTCCATCTGTCACCGGTTTTAAAACTGGAAGGGACCTTTGGGATAATGAGTTAGACCCCCTATGTTCCATGAAATTTTCTGGAATTAATTTCTGAAGTTTTTCACAGCTCTTAGAGAGTTAGTGTCTTTTGGGGTTTAGTTGTTTGTTTGGTTTTGTTGTTGTTTTTATTGGGTTTTTTTTTACTTTTCAGTTTGCTTAAAATGGTTAATTAGAAGATATGTCACAGCCCTTGGTGAGAGCTTGCAGTGATTGAATACCCTGTCTGTTCAGAAATAAGTTACACACAGCAAAGCAGCAGCTGGACAAGTTTAGAGTTCAAATAACCTGTAACTTCATCATCCTCTCTTTTGACACCTATTTAGGGATTGGGGAAGGAGCCTGACTAATTGTTGTGACTAGTGGGGAATTAGTGTTCCAACCTCATCTTGTGTCCCCAGGGAACACCCTCTGAAGAGGAAGAGCCTTGAGAACGGCATAAACTCTTTCAACACAGTTGGGTTTATGTTGCATTTATTATGTCCCTGGTCTGTTTTGAGTATGTTTTTGCTTTAGCTTGATCCAGAGTTTTCTTACATGAGATGTCTGTAATCCTGTGACCTTGATGTTTTGCTTTTTCTGGCAGTTGCCTTCTGTTGGTCCATGAGGAACAAGTTTAATTTGGAGGTTTCTTGCACTTGCGGGACTCGCTTGTCTTGCGTTTCAGCAGATTTCTCAGGGTAGTGCCAGTTTCCTCCTCAAAGGTTTCTGCAAGGTGTCAGATATTGTCTAGGTTCTGTTCAGTTGTCCTCTAGTGTTACCTTAATTTAAAAAAATTACCTAATTTCTGCTTGATCACTGTTTCCTCATGGGATCTGGTATCTCTGGTCTCTGTGACTCCTTCCTCCTTTGAGTAGCATAGGCACCTCTGTCTTGTGCAAACTCTTTACCTTCTGACACGTTCAAAGGTTTGACCTCTCCTCTTACTTAGATCAGTAAATATCCTGCTTTTTTAAATGTTCATGGGAATTGTCTGATCCTGGTGGTGATCACATTTCCCTCTGATCTGTTTAATAGGAATTATTGGAGAAGGCAAGTCCCACCTTGATCACAACCTATATATAAATAGCTGATAGAGTCTTGAAATAATTTCCGGAACTCTTTTTCCACCAGATTTGGTTGGTAAGTGGATGAAACAGCTGAATAGATCTGAGTGACTTGTTGATCTCAGTGAAATGATAAAAGAATTTAATTTTCTTTTTCATTTAAATGTGAATGAGCTGTTGGTACAGATGTCACTCAACAATCTCTTTGTTATTTTAATGAACCTGCATTAAACCATGCAGGAAATTGCAAGGCACGTGTAATTTAACTACAATATGTGAATTTAGAGCAGTAGAAATTCATAGCTTTTATCTAATAACAGAATTAGGTAATAGTGGAGGTATGAAGGTAGAAGTGCATCTTGGAGACTTTAACATCTATAAGTGTAATTTTTTCCCCCACTTCTTGGGAGCACCTACTTTAGATGCAGGTTTTCCGCCCTCTTCCTGTCTCCCCTAAAACACATTTTACAATCTTCTTAGATGATTTGTATTTATTCTCTCATGTTCTAGCATCCAGCCAGCTGTGCCTGCACTCACCATTGGCTGTCAGATCTCCTTCTGGCCCTGTTTCAGAGAGCTTCATTTTTTTCTCCTTGCTAGTGTAATTTTTTTAAAAACTGAACAAAGAAGTAAGAAAAAAATCCTTCTTCTTTGTATCTCTTCTGCTTTTGTGAGAAAGACAGTGTGCTTGTGGCTTGCTGTGGCAAGTTTATTATGAGAGGATTTATTTTGGAGATGGGGATGTACCTGAGAGGATGTGTCATTTTCCTGTGATAGCTGATGGCAAATGAAAAGTTAATCCAGGCGTAAGATATTAATGTGTCTAGTGGGTAAATGCTGATTCAGAAAGTACTGTAGTAGAAATGGACAACCCCTTCCCTTAGAGCATGTGGGTGGTTATTAAGCAACTGTGTGGTTTGTCCTACTCCCTAGAAGTTTGAAGCACTGTCCTTGAGTGTCTTCAGGCCGTGATGGCAGAAAGTACCCGTGAAGGTGAAGCACTCTTCCATTTAGGGTACTTGAACAGGGGGATCTGGGATTTTCTTTCAGGACTGGGGTGACTTCTTAAGTTCTGCTCTGTTGCAAGCTGTATGATAATGATGCCCTGCTTGGCTTTCCCAGGCTGCCAAGAGAGTGATCCTGCTTTCGGGAACGCCGGCCATGTCCCGGCCTGCGGAGCTCTACACGCAGATCGCCGCTGTCCAGCCAACCTTCTTCCCACAGTTCCACTCCTTTGGGCTGCGCTACTGTGATGCCAGGAAGGTACTTCAGTGGGAAGGTGGCAAACTGGGACTCTGCAAAATGTGGAGGCTTTTTCTTTTCTTCCGCTTCTTTCTGCCTGATATTATATCTGGTTTTGAGAAGGTCTCTCTGCAGAATAACATTTTGAAAGCTCTTAAGCTGAGGAGGTCTAGGGGCTGCAGTGGTGGGCCTGAGACATGAAGGCAGTAGTGCTTCTTGCCTTGAAAGCCATGGAAGTAAAAAGCTTGGGGGAAAAAAAATCCCTAAACAAATGCGGCCATAACTGGTGAAAGGAGCCTATTCTTATCAGATCTTGCCCCGCCCCCCAAGCTTTTTAAAGGGGCAGAATAACTATGGGGCCTTTAAGCAGCTGCAGGTTTGGGCTAATTGATAAAAAAAAAAAAAAAAATCAAATCAAAAAATCTATTTTCTAGTCTTAGTTACTGTTTGATAAAGGACTTTGTTGCTTGAGATTTTGGATTTTATACCTCCAGGTAGGTAAAAAAATGAAGCCTTACAGTCTATCTTTGTATTCCACCCTCTTCTAATTTAGGAAATGGATGCTATCCTCAGCATATTTTGAAAATAACCCCTCTGCCAGCTGCTCAGCAGTTGTTTCCACAGAATTACTGAGTCCAACCACTGCAAGAATTTGGCTTTGCAGGAAGCCAGCATTTGCAGCCACAATAGCAAATGTCTGCTTTGCTGCCAAGGTATGGGCAACTCACCTGTACTTGGATTTGCCATCCCTAGGGCTGCTGTGTGTGTTGGAACACATACTGCTAAGAGAAGAGCTTTTGCTGCTGCTTCTTGTACACAGAGGCTCTAGGATCTTCTGTGCTGGTTGCATAGACACAAAAGAAGGACTCAAATCTCCCTACAGCTCTAATTCAGAGTGTTTAGCAAAGTGGTTGGAAACACCAAATGACCATTTCAGTGTTCAAAAATATTTACCGAAGAATTGGACATCATCAGTGTATGCCATAAAAATAGTTAAAGCTATTTGTAGGGCTTTTGTGTTTGTTTTCTTTTCTGTTTGGGGTAGCTAACATATACCAAGTTTCCATCAAGATGATTCTTACTGCAGTCTCATATAAAATTCTTGAATCTCCTTTTTCCTAGATCTGAATGCCCACTTTTGATTTCATAGCCAGTGTAGTGCTATTCTATATATGGCCAAATGTGCAAGTCAGAGGAACACTTAATTGGCTTTGGCAGTCATGTGTTGATGCCATTGATTAGAATAAGGCCTGCAGAATCACAGAGCATCAGTCCTGGGTCTCCATTCGTAGTAGGAATCATATGGAGGGAGAGGCCACATCTTCTGCTAAGGTTCATTATCTTTAAAATGGAGAGATTCCTTTCTGAGCATTCCTTTCAGAATGCTTCCTAGAGGGAAATGAAGAGATGCGGTTTAATCTTGGTTTTCTGCAGTAAAAAGGAAAGTTGATTTGCAGCTGTGAGTCTAAGTAGGTTTGGAGTTTGATAAGTCCTCTTAAGGGTAAAGTTCTGCACAAGTAGCTGTGATTTCAATTATGAGGCACATGGACCTTGGATAAAAGAAATAAAATAGTTTTACAGGATCCAGGTTGTAATAGCATGTTCAGTGTAAATGACTTTTCAGCCTGCAGTGAAACTCAGCATGGAGGTCGCAGTTTATATCAGCTTCCCTTCAAAACCTCGGCAGGGTTTCTAGTACAGTTTTGTTTCTTTGTTTGACCTGCCTCTCCTAGACAGTTGAACATTGTTGGTCTTCTCCATGCTCACCTGGGACATTTTGTTACAGTTAGTGAATTATAACATGAACCTAGGAAGAATTTGGTTATTTGGAGAAATGGCGCTGCTGGAAATGAAAAGAGGTAGATAGTATTAGAGAAAAAAATGGGGCTGCTGAATACTGGGTTGCCACTCGGCAATGAATAAATTTAAAAGGTGTTTGGATGATTGTAGTTGGTGTCCTCATGACTGTAGTGTCCCTCACATTTGTTGCTGCACCTCCAACCAGAGGCTGTGTTAGGAGTTGGATCCTCTCTGAGGAACTGTCATGGTACTTCTGCTGTCAATACTCAAATAAGTTCTTTCTTTCTGTCCTGAAATTGGCAGCATTATGAGTGGGGGTAGAATTGCACAGAACCAGAGAGGCTTTGCAAGGCTTTTGAAGATCTGTAAGGATGAAAGGTGTTATGTAAAAATGTTTTGGTATTAATAATAAATCCGATTGCATTAGAGGATTAAAGAAATATTGGCAAACCTGATCCATGCAGTTTAAAACTAAAGTCTGACTAGTTTCTGTTTCAAGATTTTATGACAGAAAATTGCAAATATCTGGCAGATCGGATTAGAAAAGTTATAAAAGTTTATAATTTTTTATTAATTCAACCTCCCAGCATCTGTACTTTTAAAAATGCAGCAAGTGAAATGTCACCTGTTATTTACAAGCTATCCCAAGACTGTTTCCCAAAATACATGCTGTGAATTCATTTTTCAAACTGGCTGATGTTGGCAAATATTAAGTATTTCTATCTTAGCACATGCTCTGAATTTGTAAGAGTTTGGCAGCTTCTGCTAACACTGTAATAAGTTTACTGACTCATGTAAGATGCTGTAACACTTTGGTAAGAAAATCACAGTTGGAAGCATGTGTTCTGGAATGTTATGGATCAAAGCCACATGTGTATTTTGGCAAAATAAATGTCCCTCTTTTTTCTCTCTTTTCTTTTCTTTTCCACAATAAGATACACTAAACGAAATTTTAATAATTCCACAAGTAATTATCTCTTTATAACTAGCTAAGTGCAGCACAGAGCTGGGATGTGTCCTTGTTTGCAAACTGTTGCAGCACCATAAGAAATACATAACCTAAACATACTGTGGGGACTCTGCCTGTATGTGCTTTTTAATATGACAGTAGATGGTATCTTGGCTCTGTGTGTGCCTCTTTCTTTCCCTTATGAGGATGCTGCTCTTCTGAAGTCAATTTGGCTACGTGGACACAAAGCATATGTATGGCTTGCTTGTTATGGAATTGGAAGTGGGAAAACATGGGCTTCTAAGTGGAACAAGGTAGCCCAAGGAGTATCCAGGCCCCACGGCAGGCCTTGCTGAGCAGCCTAATCATGTTGATCCCTCCTACTCAGCTACCAGTGCACACAGTGGGCTTTGGAGGCTGGGCACAGCACCAGGGGGTCCTTCTTGGTTCTGTACATCTGCTCTGCTGGGCCCAAGGAACCTGAGAAGTGCAGAAAGGGAGCATAAAGACTGTGGCTTAGCAATGTCAGCTTTCATGCAGAGTGCCTAAAGCTAATAAACCCAGCTAGACTTGAGCTAGCTTTTCATGGACCTGAGGGATGCGTCTGTGTTGCACTCTTGGTTTCAGGGAAGTAGAGCAGTGATACCCATGTCGGTTTTTTGAGGGGTTGGCTAAGATCCAGGTGGGCTTATTAGCTCTAGCCGTACACCACTGGGCTGTTGTCAGCGCCAAAGTTTTAATTCTACAGGATTCAAACTGGCTTTGTGTTTAGGGTTTGAATTGTTTCCTGCTTTAGTGAACCAGCTGTAGCTAATCACATGGTGCCATAATTATGTAGGAATAGATTAAGTCAAATAAGTTTAATGATGGCCATAAGTACCAGAGTCTGAAGTCAGTTAATGGTTCACATCAGCACAATATGGCAATAGAATTGCAGATTGTTTTATCTCAACCTGAAGTAGGAACGTTCACTTTCAGATATCAGACGGGTCTTACTTGCCTATGAGCTCTTTGATTCCTCCTCTTCCTGTCCCACAGCATGTTCTCATCCCTGTTCCATCAAAGCACCACCCCTTAATACAGTCAGTAGCGTGACTAACCTTATGGCTAGTGTGATTTATTTTTTGTCTCATGCAGTCTAGAAGAGGATGGAGGATGCAGTGAGTACTTTGGAGCTTCTTTCTCTTTTACTTCCATTTATGTGTTGTAGCCCTTTTCTCTTGGGAAAGACAAAAGAAATATAGATCTTTAAGGTTAAATCTGTTTTATTAATTAATGTAGCACACTAAGAGTGGAGCAGCCGATCAAAGGTGTTGGTGCAGAGGCTCCTCAAATCTCCATTATGTGCATTTCAGGAGGGAATATGTAGTGGTTTACTTTGGATTGTTATTCCAAGACCAGAAGTTGTATTTTTGGACACTGCCAATATTACTTAGAACTAGAGTTATGAGGAAGATTTCACCTCCCTCCCCACCTTGGTTTTGAGTATTCTTGTAGCTTTATTCCCTATACTTATTTGTGAAATTTAAGCAGAAAGGTTCTTTTTTTCCCTTGCTTCAGCATTAAAACAGTATTGGTCTCTTCTCCAAAAGAGAGTTGTTTGAAAGATGCTTCTTTTGGGGAATGTACCAATTTTGATGCCACTGTTGTTCTTTCTCAGAGAACAAATGATAGGCTGTGAAGTTACTGGTAGGAGAAGTGATGAGCTGAGATTAATTGAACAGGTGCAGATTGCCTGCACACAGGATCTTGGAGGATAGGCCAGGTTCAGAGGGGAAAGCTTCAAGGAGGAGTAAATGAATGGCTTGTTCAGAGGAGCTTTGAAGCGATGATGCTTTGATGAATGTTTGGAGTGATGTCTCTTGGGCCACAGTTTATTTATGGTTTGCTTGAGTCTGAGCCAAACACGGTAATGGCAGAAATAGAGTATGTCAGGAAGCAGAGCAGGAGTCAGGTCACCGTGGAGAACAGGCAGTTCTGACCCAGCATGTCAGACAAGTGTAACAACTCTGTGAAGGCATGTGGGTTAAGGATGTTTGTCCTCTTGCTGTTGGAGAATATTTTTGTGTGTCTCTCTGTTTAAAGCTGAGGTGAATGTGCATGCACAGTACTGCAGTGAGTTCTTTTGGCCTGCTCAAAGTCACAGGTGAAGAGCAGCAACACCGTGCTGTGTGAGAGTGAATACGAGGGCACAGGGCTGGAGCAGGGATCCCTACCACCTTTCTGCATAGTCTTCTTCCCTGCACCTCCCTGAGCTCTTGTAGATAGGAAAAAGGGAAGCTTGTAAGTATATTTTTCATGTTGGGTGCATTAGTTTGTGTGTTTCTACCTTATTGCCATTTTTGTCAAATCTCTTGCTGACTGTCAAGTTCTTGCCTTGTCCAGTTTCCCTGGAAGTTTATTCTGCTTTTGGATTGCCTGCAGAGCAGTCTCTTACAGGTTTGACACTGATAACTGCTTTGATGTTTCCCAGATGCCATGGGGTTGGGACTACTCTGGATCATCCAACTTAACTGAACTGAAGATTTTGCTGGAAGAGTCCATCATGATCCGACGTCTGAAATCAGATGTGCTTTCCCAGCTTCCAGCAAAGCAACGCAAAATGGTTGTGGTGGCTCCTGAAGGCATTAGTGCAAAGACCAAAGCTGCCTTGGCAGCTGAAGCAAAGAAGATGGCCAAAGGATATAAAAGTGTAAGTCAGAAACTATTTTCACGATGAGCCATTGCTATTTCAGGTACTTTTATTTAAAAACGTCAGTGAAAAAACAGTACCCTGAATTCCAAGAAGGTCAGAGCCACACCTTATGTGAAGGCACAGTTTTAAATGAGTGTACAGCACAATCAAAACTAGCTCAGCTTGATTTGCTTTTGATCTAAGTGGTCTACTTTGTCCCTTTGTCTGAAATACCTTTTCCTCTCTTTTTTTCTCTCTTGTTAGTAATTTCTAATTGTCTTTCATATCTCCTGCCTCTCTACTTACTCTCCTGTGTAGCCTTGTAATCTCATTCAGCCTACAAAAACAGCCTTGTTTGAGCTGTGTTGTGAACAGAGCAGTAGCCAAAAATGTGAAGAGTTTATTTTTGCTTTCCTTGTTTGTTTTCCTTGTATGGGTGGAAAATGCATGTTCTAGGCTCCTAGGTTGCTAATACAGTTCTGTAAGAACTGAGGGGTTTTTCCTTGCCATTTTAGTTGGGACACGCTTTCTCAACTAAAACTGCATTTGTGATACACTTGTCATCCAACTTGTAGGAGTTGAGTGGGAGGTAGGAAGGGAGGTGTCAGGACTGTGTGAGTATCTGCCGTACCCAATGGCGAGTAGGAGACTTTCCCCACCAGGCCTCTATTGTTGTGGTATTTTAGGCTGATTTTTTTCCTAGTAAAGTGTTTATTGGCAGCAGCAGGCATCCCAGATGTGTAAGCAAGAAGGAGAAAAGGCATTTTTGAGACTCAAATTTGTTTATCTCTTCCTTCTACAGAAACAACAGGAGAAGGAAGCTCTTCTCGTCTTCTTCAGCAGAACAGCAGAAGCTAAAATCCGCTCAGTCGTGTAAGTGCCGTGTCATTGCCTCATTCTTGCCCAGTAAAATGTGGTTTTGTGCTGAGAACAGGGAGACAGTGCCCTAGAGATAACAGTGCAGACACATGAAGCATAGCCTCAAGTCAGCCTAGAAAAACTTGATTGTAATTACAATGCACTAAACATTTTCTTCTCTTGGAGTTCTTTGGCTGAATAAGTCTTCTGATTTCATTCCAGATACAGATCTAAACTGTCATTTGAACCATTTAAAATGACCTTGTGTTTGGGACTTGAATCAAATTCCCTGGTCTGGATCCTACTTCAATTTAAGGAGCAGGGGAATAATGAAACTAAAAGCATCAACAGAATTTGAGAAAACAAATGCTGCAGTTCTGCTGCAGCAGGAATCCTGAACCAAAAAGCTTATGAGATGGGCTAAGCTTCAGTTGTAGTGTGCTTTGGGAATCTCACAGCTCCTACTGAAGTTCTTGGCTCTTCCACAGGGCCCACATGGGACCTCAGTAGCAAAAGTTTTGTACCACAGGTGTGCTTTTAACTCTCTCTTCCCTAGAATTAATTTCTTTCTGTGCCCTTTCATCCTTAACCTTTTTGCTGGGCCTGCAGAAGAGTTGCTTTAGGTCATAGCATAACTTTCTAATAAGTGATATGCTAATAATATGAAAATGGTTTACTTTCCACAGCTCTCCAAATGTGCGGACCAACTGATGTGCACTGTGTGATTTCACAGTCACAGACCTTGCTGTAAAATTTGCCTGTTTGGCACAGAACTGCTCTTCATAGTCCCAGCGTTCATTTCTGTAGGAGAGTTTCTTCCTTTTATGTTAGTGAACAGTTAGAAGACTTTCTTCTTTTTATTTCAGTTGCAAGTGTGAACTGAATATAAAACCATGAAGTGTTGTTTACTTGGCTCTCTGGTAGGAAGTAGTCCATTTTTTTCTGGGGTTTAGTACCATTTAAAATAGCAGTTAGTACAAGCTGCTAAGGTACAGTGCCATCTAAGTAACGGTACTGTCCTCTGATCATCAGCACTTGCCATGTCTTACCCTTGATGACACATCTTCCATTGAAATGACATGCCATTTGTTAAATAGAATGTGGGAATGAGATATAAAATAATTGTGATGTGTTGGTTGGCATCTGCTTACTACTCTTGAATGTTCGCTTTGATATTTGTTTTAAAATCCAACAGTCCCACTTCTCCCAGATTTCTTTGTTAAATGATACTGTCATGTAACAGGGATCTGAACATTATGAACCTTGCAGAGTTGTCTGCCATCTTAATACAGTGCTGGAAATCCTTCTTGGTCTTTTGTTACAGTTGCTGCTGACCTAAGACATGTTGTATTTAGCAAAAGTCTTGGTATTTCTGATCTTCACAACATCTTTGCTGTTCCAAAGAAAAGATGACATTTGTATCATCTGTATGGGCTTATAGGTGTTCCTCAGGCTCCAGGTGACCTGACTGTAACACAAGTTACTACATAGAAATGCGTTCTGTGGCTGTGCTGCTAGTCCATGGGAAAAGCTAGATGATTTCATTCAAGTGCATTTAAAAGGAGTCCTGTTGCCTGTCATTGGCCATTAGCCTGTATGCATGTGGATAACTCCTAGAAATAGCTGCCAAATTTAGATTCTTAAGCTGGAGTAAATTATCAGTGGGAACCCTTGCAAGAAAAGGTATTTTTTTCTGATCAGTGTGTTTAGAGATCTTTTCTTCTGATATGAAAACAATCCCAAGTAAGCCCAGGAAGTTTAATTGCATACAGATTATTTTAGTGCATTGTGCTGAAGTTAAAAATACAGATGGGTGAGTGAGATTGTAATTAAGTATAGATGACCTTCAGTTGATTGGCCTGGGATGTCATGTTCCAAGTAGGATATAATAAACTGATTCTCTTTGATACTCAAGTATAATGTAGGCAGCTGTCTGCCTGTGGTGAAGAAAAAATGAGGGAATTTTTCTTTCTGTATTTTAATCTATAGAAGACTTGACTTGCTACTTACACTTTACTGCAGCTTTTTATGCTAGGCTGTTTCCTAGTGTCTGTGTATAGATGGGCAGTATCTTCAAAATTTGTTGTGAGTAAAGTCTGTATTCTCTCAGCACATAATTTTATAGTGTTCTGGTGTTTTTCCTTTTTCATGTAGAGAATACATCCTGGAGTTATTGGAAAGTGGGAATAATAAATTCCTGGTGTTTGCTCATCACAAGATAATGCTGGATGCAGTAGCTGCAGAGCTGAAGAAGAAAGTAAGTGACTCACTGATTTGTCTTAACTTTATCACTGTTCCAGCTTCAAAGCTGTTGAAGAGCCCCCTGGATTTATGGCTGGTCACATACTTCAGGACAGTTAGTGACAGAGATAATTTCTACTTGCTGTGCTTCTGAGTGTGCCCTTCACCGAGGGAGCTGAATTGTCAGGGTGAATGCCTCACAGGATGCACTTTGTATTAGCTGAATGGCTTTTATTATATTTAATGTTCTTTAATTCCACTGTCTGCCTTGCAGCTTGTGAATTCTTGGAGGAGTGTTACCCTGTGTGGCCATTGTTCTCCAGGCTTTCCTCAGAGGGAGGATGTGACTACCCAAGCCCACCATCCCTGCCTGCCTTTACCTCTGTGGTGCTCTTACATTTTTGAACTAAGATACTGTAGGGAGACTTGATAGAGCTGCCAGTCATTACTCTTGACTTCAAAATTGTTTGTCTGACTTTTCATGTGAGATTTCCATGGATGTCCCTAAAGCATTCTGGGTCATGCTGGGGCAGTGTGAAGAATGGTTTAAGATAACATTCCAGACTATAACCCACAGTGACACTGGTGACTTTGCTCAGTGGCAGCATTGGACATGGAATCCACTAAAACATGGAAGGAACATACGAGAAGGGGGACACCAGGTCTCTAAACAGCATCTTCTGCCTTTTAACAGCACGTTGAGCACATTCGCATCGATGGCTCCACATCTTCAGCTGAGCGGCAGTCTCTGTGCCAGAAGTTCCAGTTCTCAGAGAAGCAGGCTGTGGCTGTCCTTTCCCTCACTGCTGCAAACATGGGCCTGACATTGTCTGCTGCAGATCTGGTGGTGTTTGCAGAGCTCTTCTGGAACCCAGGGGTAAGTGTCTTGGAGGGGACGGGGGTTGGATGTTCCCCGGAGAGCAGAAATGTTGGTGATTAGGAAATGTGGCAGGTGACATTCTCTAGGGTTTTTCTCTTTCTTTCTCTGATGTCTGCTGGCTCTGCAACCACAGGTGCCTGGGCTTGAACCTGTGAGGCTGGTTTACACAGCTTGCTGGCAGGGGAAGGTGGCACAAAAGGGAAACACGCTTCTGTTTTAATTTGACAGAGCTCTTAAGAGTTTGCCCAGCCAAGACCTGAAAGGGTCCATCATCAGTGCTGACCTCTACTTTGGAAAATTGCTCAGTGCCTTTTGAGAACCTGGTGTACCAGATTACTTCTTGGCTTAGTCTGTTTGAGAATACAGGTCTTAAGAGGATCCAGATAAGAAAGAGTTGCTAAGCAGACAAAATGAGATCTTCCTGTTCTCTGGTGCTTACACTGTTTCTTAGATGTTGCAGTTCTCACTTTTTATTTGTCATGTTTTTACGTTAAGATTTTGATCCAAGCAGAAGATCGGGCACATCGAATTGGACAGACCAGCTCTGTTAATGTTCACTACCTGGTGGCTAAAGGCACAGCAGATGACTACTTATGGTAAGAAGGGAGACAGACAACTTTGGTTCTCCTTCCACCTGTTTCCACTGTTTGTCACACATGTGGTGTGAGGGGTTAATGCTAGTGCTGATTTCCACAGCCTGTGAGGGGAGGATCAATACGTGCCAGTCAGGGCTGCTGTGAGCTGGTGACATGGCCTGGCTGCAGTGGACATGACTACGTGGCTGACAAGCAGGAGGAATAAAAGTAGTTACCTGACAAAGAAAGGGCTCTTAAGAGAAATTCTGCGAGAGCTGGTACATCTAAAACCTTCACAGTCTCCGTGTAAGGAGGAGGAATTGTCTTAGATAACAGCCCAGAACATTCCTGTGCTAGGGTACTGTAAAGTGCTGAGACTTCCAAACAAAGTCAGCAGACACTGGAGATGGTTCAGTGTATTGTAGATCAGGTCTGAGGAGCAATCTGGCTTCTGAGTGCTTGGACAGGGAGCTGTGGAGGAGGACTGCACTGTTGCCTTCCTCTTGCTCTTCAGTGAGCCCTTCAGATGGATTAAAAAGGTGCTGTTGACCCACCTCTGAGTAGTCGTGGTATGAGCCTTTTTGGCTGCAGTGAGAGTTATCAGTGGACATTAGTCCTTAGGGCTGGGGAATCTGACATCTGGGGGTGGGGAGGATCTGAGGAATCTTTAGTGCTGCAAAGGGAACTGACCTGCAAATGATGGAAAGAAATTACCCACCAGCTGGTTCATTTAAAGTCCAAAATTACATCTTTATTACCTTGTTTAAAGGAATGAATGAACTAAGTGAACTTGTGCAGTTCCCAGAATATCATGATGGCAAGTAATTATAACCCTACAATGCAAGGATCTGGAAACTGATGCATCACCCAAATTTCATGGAAAGCTAATGACAGTAATTCTGCCTTTATTTGTGAAATGCTGTCTGTGCAGTCATTAGTGCTTAATGGGGAAGAAATATGGCTCTCGAAAGGACAGTGGCATCTTTTTAAAGACAAGAAAAAGAACAAGAGGACAAGGCTATTTGGTAAATGCATTAGTTGTGCCATGGCCTTGGATCTTTCCGTGTCCAGTCTGCAGGTATGACTGGGACCTCTCAGCTTCTTGGGCCAGTGATGGATTCTTCTTCCTGCTGTACACTGGGAGTTATCCTTGAAATGCTGATGCATCTGTTTTTGGGGTTTACCATTGCTTGCCTTGGAAACTGAGCACACAGCCTACTAGGAGTCCCTTTTAGCTGCATCTTCTTGTTCTGACTTCATACCATTGGTGTTGCCTCAGTTAACTAGTTTCTCTATCGGATGTGTGTGTTCTCCAAATGTTTATAACCCAAAATCCTCTAATTGTTACCAATTTAATTGATTCATATCCCAATACAGCATACAGTGATGATAAACAAGAACAGGACAGGTTAAGGAACCAATAAAGTTTGGTAGAAAACCTATCTTTATACCCAGTTTTATCCTTTTTTTAATCTACACATTGTAAATTGAAGCAGTGTCCTTGATGATACTTTTTTCCTTTCAGTAATATCTGTTTATCACTCCTAGGCCAATGATTCAGGAGAAAATCAAAGTGCTGGGCGAAGCTGGTCTTTCAGAAACCAATTTCTCTGAAACAGCTGAGTCAACTAATTACTATCCTAAGGTAATTGACCTGAAAGAATATTGGTGGTCCCTGGGAGAGGCTGAATGGGCTTTGGCTTGTGTACATCTAGATTAGCACAGGTGACCTTACACCTGTTCTGCCTTTAATGCTGCAGACCAGATTGTTCAACTCCTCCCAGGATCCATGCCTTGGCTTGGACTCTCCACAGAAGTTCCAAGCCTGCTATTTGCAAGGAGGCCTCTTAGCCTCCATGTCATATATATGTTTTTGAGTATGTATGTATGAGGTACGTGTGTGTGTGTGTGTGTATCATACGTGGTATGATCTATACACTCATGTGCACCGTGTAAGGGGAGTGTCCTCTGATTTTGATCACTGTGTTTTACATGACAGTGTGGATGCAGATCCTATTCTGTTCTGTTTCCTCAGCCAGATCCAAAGCAGAAGACGATCTATGACCTTTTCCAGAAGACCTTCTCTGAGAGCAGAGATGACGCTGATGATCTTTTGTTTTTGGAGGCAGCTGATGCTGGCTGTGAGTTTGACTCTGGCAGTGCTTTGCAAGACAGAGAAGCAGAGACATGTTCAGTGAGTCCCAAAAAAAAGCGGCGTATTGAGGAGTTTCTCAAAGAGTAAATGGTGACAGCAAAAGAGACAGCAGCTGAGAGATTTTTTTTTAATTAAAAAAGAAAAACCAAAAGCAATGACGTATTATTTTTTGAGTGTTTGAAAATAAAAGACTTGAAGTTTTCTGTATCTCTGGCATGTTTCATCTCAAAACATGAGAAGGCAGTCTGACAGTGTGACAGATGTGCAGCGCACACCTGGCAGCCTGCAGGGTTTGCAGTCTTGATTTTGCCAGTGACTGAATGGACATGGGCAAGTATCATTCTGCTGTGTTTCAGCATGTCAGCTTCCACAGTTGTTTTGTTTAAAAAGCAGATAATGGTTGTCTGTCCTCAAGGCAGAACTGTTGAGAAAACCAACTCCTCAGCAGCTGCAGAGTGCTTTTAACAATCAGTTTTCCATTTCCAAAAGTCTGTATTTCTATGAGTTTGTTCCCTGGCAAATTTGGCCATTACTTGGATCACTCACAGACTGGCTCTTGGGTATTCAGTTTGGCCATGAGGAAAAAAGATCCAGACAGATCTTGATGTTTTGTGGAGGTGGGGAAGAGGAGGGAGAAGAGCAAGTTACCACCTTGAAGCTAGGTAATGTAGCTGTGTGCCAGTAAGTGTGCATTGCCTATTTTAGGCAGATGTCTGCCTCAGCACACTCATCTCTGGCCTCGTGCTGAATATTAGGACCTGCTCCATGGCATGTGCTTCTTCTCTCAGTGGAGAGTGAAGCTTGTGCTGACTGCCAGGGATTAACCCTGATGTCTCAGGGAGTGGGTGGGTGTGTGTGTGTGTTTTCTTCAAGACTTGACTGATTTCTGCAGGTGAATGAGGAGAGGGGAGACACAGGCAGACCTTTGCTCTTGTTTTGTAAGAAACTGATTCTGGACTGAACCGCTTAAATAAAAAGTTAGAGTTCTAAGTTGTGATTCCCAAGCTTTTGGTACTTTTTCTATTTTAGCATTCCATCTCCCAGTTAGCTATGTTTTACAGCCATAATCTGTAGAAAAGGGGGCAAACTGAAGGCTTACATCTAGCTCCTGGAGCTAATGTGCTGTGGAGGTGATGTGCTTGGCTCTGTGCAGATACCAGACACTGACAAAAATACCTCTCTTGCAAGGCAGAGGAGAAAAATATTTGTGCTGTAAGATCAACCTGATAATATTAGGTATTTTTTCCTGCATTGAAGGGTTTGATTGTTCCATTTTCAGCTGGTGTCGTCATGGAAATGCGTGTACAATTGTGCTGGGTGGAGAATTGCTTTTCATTCATGACTGCAGATGGTGCTTTGGGGCGTGAGCAGTAGCAAGGGGTGTGTGACTGGGCAACTGGAGGAAATGTTTTTTTCTGGGTCTGAGGCTGAGAGTTAACGAGCACTGCTCTTGCTTCAGCAGCTGGCCAGGTGCTGAAGACATGCTTTTTGACATTTTTAAATGTCTGTCATGTTGAATACAGAGTATTTAATCTGTCTGTAGGACGAGTGATCTTTCTACTTGCAAAGTGGGTTGTTCTGAGTAAGGGGTGAGAAATGTTGCTGTCTGCTGACTGAAAAAAAATGCAAAAGACATTCGTGTACCCATACTGTTGTCTCCTATAGAAGTAGTTCTCTTCTTTGTAGAGCTACAACCATTTCAAAACAGTACTTTTCTGAGATACACTGAAAGTACCCTTGGAGAATTCTGCTTCTTACGAACTCGATTCACCTTGTCCAGATGTTGGTAAATCCCAGCCCTGGTAGAGGAATGCTAGGTGTACCTTCCCGTGTTAGGACCCATAAAATCTCAGCTGGTTTGCTGCACAGATACAGAGGTTTTTCAAATACACTTGAGATTCACTTTATCCTTCCTAGATGAAAAGGGGGAGAAGAACCTTGCAGCAAAGTGCTGTTAGTGACTACTTCAAGGGATTGGAGAGACTGCAGGCTTTATCCTGATGGCACCATTAGTCCATCAGTAATATGGGGAGGAGATGGCTGGGCATCTGGCAGCAGGCTCAGACAGGATCTCCAAGGCTTGCTGATGACAACCTGTACAAGGCAGTGTGCAGGTTGCCAGTGAGACCCACAGGCAGGCTCAGGAACGTGCAGCATTCCTGGGGGCTCTTGCACCTGCCCACTGAAGATGATAGAGCTGTTATCTTTTTGGCATTATCTAAAGCCAGTAGAGGAAAAGGAAGGACCCATCTTACTGGATCTTGGAGTATCTTACTGTGGCTGGATACCTGCTTGTACACCTGCATCAGTGCTCCCACCCGTGTTGGAGAAAGGTGTGTTTTCAAGAAGGATGCCAGAACAGCAACAAGAGGTTAAAATACTTGAATAAGCTAGAGCAGTTCCAATGAAGTGTTCTGCATGCCCCAGGCTGGGCAGCTTCATGTGCTGAAGAGTTCAAGGGGCTGGACAGTCAAGGCAAGGCTGTGCTGGCCTGTCTGTGTCCTTCATCTCCTCAGTCACTTGGAAGCGTGCGTTTACTTTGGCAGTGCTGGGATCGGCTGTCACCCTGGGTGGCTGGGTTTGGTTGTTGCCAGAGCTGTCTGTGACACTGGCAGATGATGGATATGACCATGTGCTGTACTGTCACAGCAAACCTGAACTCTGTAGATGCAGACCAGAGAACAGCAGTAGATTCTCTGGATGTGTTGGCTGACAATTTATATTTTTTTTTAACCATATCGTCACTAAGCACCCAAAGGAACTTACTTTTTTTTTTTTCTGTTTTCTAATACATTGGTATCAAAGCTGTATCCTGTGAGTCATCATTATGACGAGGATCTGAAAAGGGCAAATATATTCCTAGGATATATCAAATGAGATTTTGATTCCACTGAGGGAGATATAAATACCATTGCCTAAAGCCTTGCTCAGCCCTCATCTCAAATACTGCTCTGGCCCACCAGCTCCCAGAAGAGCTTGCAGGGATGATCAGGGAATGAAGAGCCTGGCATGACAGAGGGAATTAAAAATGTCAGTGTTCAAACCCTCAAAGCAAGAGCCAAGAAGGGGATGTGACATCTGTCCATGAACATCTTTTAAAGTGCAGACCCCAGCCAGGCAAAGTGACACAGTGGCAGAGTACACTCAACTCCTTGATTCCCTCTTAACTAAACAGACTGTAAGTGAAGAGAGCTGTCACGGGTTGAGGCAGCCAGGGTGGCTATGGAGGAAAATTACCTGCAACAAGTACCTGGGCATGGTTTCTCTAGGTGGACTGGGAAGCTCCGGCCCTCTCCTGGCAGGAGGGGATGAACCGTAGCTGGCTCTGCACATCAAAAAGCTCTCAGGCTAACTGGATCACATTTCTTAATGGAGGTTAAAGGGTTGCTAATCCCCTTACAAGCATTGCAGCTCGGTGGCCCTGGTGTATTTTTCTCTCTGTGTTTTGGTGCTGGGAATCACCTCTGCAGCGGCACACGGGGCCTTTCAGGGCTGGTTGTTTCAGCACTGGGTAACCTCAAGGAAATTAGGAAGTTGCCTTAACCTGACCTGATGCCAAAACTCTTGAAATCTCATGGTCTAGGGCTGGTATGTTTTACAGTAAGAATTCATCGTCATTGATTTTTGTATTTATTTATTATTATTTATTTTTTCTGCAGTTGTGGTCATGTTTTCTGTCCCCGTTTTGACATCCACCTGCTGCTTATTCTCTTTAAAAACGAGGTAAGTGAACGGAACTGCCCCTTCTCCTTTTCTGCTGAGACCTCCCTCGTTGGAAACCCAGGAATCTGAGCTCCGGCGGTGCTGGTGCTCATGTACCGCCCGGGTCTCACACTGGGTTCCACAGGATGGGTCAGGCTGGAAGGGACCACGGTGCTCATCTGGTCCAACCCTCCTGGTCAAGCAGGGCCATCCCCGAGCACACGCCACAGGACTGCATCCAGACGGTTCGGAAGTATCTGCAGGGAGGGACCCCCAACAACCTCTCGGCGCAACACTGGAGCCGCCCTCCCTCACGCTGGGCAGTCCCGTGTCCCGGTGCGCTGCCAGCCCCCGGCCAGGCCCGAACCGCCGGGGCCGCGGCCCGCCCGGGCTCGCGCGTCACTTCCGGGCGCGCCGGCCC
>VZTD01002597.1:2339178-2373626 GCA_013397725.1 Rhagologus leucostigma
GGAGGGGATTTTATTATATAAATATATAATAATAATTAAAATAGTGTACGAATATTAAAGGGGGCTGTGAAGAGGCTGGAGCCACGCTCTTTTCGGTGGTGCCAAGCAGTAGGACAGACGGGCAGAAACTGATGCACAGGACGGTCCACTTGAACACGAGGAAGAACTTTTTTACTGTGCGCTGACCGAGCACTGGAATAGGCTGCCCAGAGAGAGTGTGGAGTCTCCCTCACTGGAGATACTCAGGAACCTCGTGTGGATGCAGTCCTGTGCCATGTGCTCTGGGACTGTCCTACTTGAGCGGGGAGGTTGGACCAGGTGACCACTGAGGTCCCTTCCAGCCTGACCCATTCCATGACTCTGTGAATAGTCAGTTTTCCCAGCGGCAGGAGGAGGCTGCAGCCCGGCTTTAGGGTGCTCAGCACTCAGCTGCCATGTCGGGAGAGGGGAGCAGCGAGGAGAAGGCTGTCTCTGGAGAGCTGACTCTTATTCTGGTTTGCATCCCAACAGGCCAAGCGCACCAAGAAGGTCGGGATCGTGGGTAAATATGGGACCCGTTATGGTGCGTCCCTTAGGAAAATGGTGAAGAAGATTGAAATCAGCCAGCATGCCAAGTATACCTGCTCTTTCTGTGGCAAGGTGAGAGATCTCCTTGCCCCCAAAAGTCTTTAAAAAATCACATTGTTATTGATGCTAGAAGGGTGATTTGATGCTTCAATAATTTTTGTACTGAAGAGAAACATGCCTAGTTCTGAGACAGGGACTAGTGTATGGTGAGCTTTGGGGCTACTGTCAGAGTTCTTGAAGAAGAGAGAGTAGACATTTCACATGCATTTGAGCGGTAGTTAAAGGAAAACAAACCTAAATGAAAACAAAGATAAATTATATTTTGTTATACAAAAGAGTGAATGTTGCCATATTATATGTTTTACGTAATTAATAAAATAAACTCGACAGAATTAAAGCATCACACTTACTATCTTGGTAATTAAATCTTGACTTGGGCTTTTTTTTTTCCCTTCAGTAGCTTTTTACAGCATACCTGGAGGAGGAACAGAGCTTGCTTTTCCCACTTTAACTTTTGATGGCAGTTGCTTACTTCTGTGTGCTGTATAACTCGGGATGGGGAAGAATTTCTGATAGGAAGTAATCTTACCTGTGTGTGTACATAATTAAAATTCACTGTTAAATCTAGTGTTTGACAGTTTGAAAGGCCCATCAGCTTTTGATTTGCACAGATATTTTTTATTGATAGCTGTAGAGTAGGACTCTTTAAAGTGGCTGGAAATTTAAAAATATTTTCATCATGAGGTCTTTTCTTGCTTTGATTTATTGTTGGTTTTTTGTTTGTTTTTAACTTACTGCCTTTCACATATGAAGTGAGAATGTTCATAATCTTGTCTGCAGAGCTGCCTAAATCAGGCATAGGTGTGGGCAAACCTGTTGTCACCTCTGCAAGGTGATGGATACTTGCATGGGGGAGGAAGTTCAGTACTCACCGCTCACTCTTTAGATGCTGTTTGAAGTGGGTGTGGGATAGAGCAATCTGGGGTTGTCCAGGGAGTCCTGGGAACACCGATGTTACCTGAGTCACCAAACCAGGTGAGAATATCAGTTGTTATGACCAAGTTAACTCCTTACTATTTTTTTCCTTCAAAATAAGCTGAATTTTTGATGATGCTTTCAGAAATGTCCCAGTGTATGTCTGAATAGAAAGTGTTTCAGAAGGACTTTCCCTGTTCTGCAGAATTTGAGTAAAAGGTTTCCCTGACCCGTTCTTGTCTTAACTTGCCTTACAGGACTGCTGTGGTGTGGTTCTGAAGTCCTTGCCTGAGTTTTGTTGTTTGGCTTTTTCAGCTGATGGAGAGTGATTTTTTTTTTTCCCCTTCTATTCCAGACCAAAATGAAGAGGAAGGCTGTGGGTATCTGGCACTGTGGATCCTGCATGAAGACAGTTGCTGGTGGTGCTTGGACTTACAAGTAAGGAAATGAAGAAGCTGCTATCAGCATTCATTCTCATATAGCTGAGGCATAATACAGTTTTTGATTTTGTGTCTATTTTTTAAAATTTTGATGTACTATCCATTAAGTAGATCTGTCTTGAGTTAGTGATGGGAGGAGTTGCCTGTTTTGTTAAAATTTAATTGTTGCGGATCAAAGTCGATTTGATTGCTATTCTTTGCAATAGGCAAAACCAGATTTACTCCAAGAAAAATTAATTTCATGTTTTCCTTTTGTTGTAAAAGCAAAAAAATTGAATCGTAATAACCTTTATTGTGAGGGTGCTGTTGCTTACTCCCTTTCTTAGCTCTCCTTCCCCCACAATTCTGTAAAGACACTCTTGCCCCCTGCGTAGCAGTCGTGAGGGATCTGATCCCACACATTTGTGCATGTGGTGGGTGCATGGCTGGAAAATTTGGGTTGGGAAGTAGCCTGTGAAGTTCCATGTGCTTTGTGGTCAGGAAAATAAAAGTGTAGTTAGACCCTGTTTGACAGTGCAATCAGATGATAACAATTCGAAGTTGTCAATGCTTTCTCAAAAAACACCAGCACAGTTGTTGTGCCACATGCAAATGACTCTGCTTTTTCCTCCAGTACCACCTCTGCAGTGACAGTCAAATCTGCTATCAGAAGACTGAAGGAATTGAAAGACCAGTAGAAGATACTTCCTGTTCTCCTTGTGAAAGAAACATCCTTTTTTCTCCAAGCTCAAGATCTGTCCTTTTATCAATAAAAGGGTGATAATGGAGTGGAATCATGTTTGTCTTTTCTGCAAAAAGTCCTGTCTGTTGTGTTATGTGTGGTGGGTGCCAGGTGCCCACCAAAGCTGCCCCATCACTGCCTTCCTCTGCTGGACAGGGGAGAGAAAATACAACGAAAGGTTTGTGGGTCGAGATAAGGGCAAGGAGAGATCCCTCACCAGCTACTGTCATGGGCAAAACAGACCTGACTTGGGGAAACCAGTTTAATTTATTACCAGTTGTATCAGAGTAGGATAATGAGAAATAAAACCAAATGTTAATTCCAGTCGCCCCTCCCTTCTTCCCAGGCTCATCTTTACTCTTGATTTTCTCTCCCTCCCCAGCAGCTGCACAGGGGGATGAGGAGTAGGGGCTGAGTCCATCATATGCTGACTCTGCTGCTCCATCTTCCTCAGGGGGAGGGCTCCTCTCACTTCCTCTGCTGCAGCGTGAGTCCCCCAGGGCATCACAAGTCCTGCCCGCAAACCTCTTCCAACATGGGCTCCTCTCCCTACAGGGCACAGGTCCTGCCAAGAGCCTGCTCCACTGTAAGCTTCCTGCAGTGTCACAGCCTCCTTTGGACATAGCCCTGCTTCAGCAGGGAGTCCTCCACGGGCTGCAGGACTGGAATGGCAAGTTTATTTTAGAACAGTTTGGTTGCAGTGCAGTGGAAGTATGTAGCTGTTTTGGTTATGCATAGAAATAACAACATAAAAGTATAAAAATACTTAATACGTATATATGGAAAGGAGAAAAAGGTACAGGAAAAAGGGGGGAAAAAAAAGAGGAAAAATACCACCACCCATGGATTCAGTGGCAAGACTTGATTGTGGGTGATTTTGGTGTCCCTTGGTCGAGGTGATGGTCACAGTCTTGTGAGGGAGGTGGGGGAGCCCCTGAATCATAGAGTTGACTGACTTAATACCTTTAGGTGTGGTGTGAATGCCCAGGTACCTCCCCTGAAGGGGGCGGGGTTTCCACTGTGTCATGTTGTGGATCATGTTGTGGATCATGCACTGTCCAGGCCCAGAAATGGGTCTGGGGGTGCTTTGGGGGTCTTTGCTGGTTTATGACCTAAGACAGCTGCCTCATGATAGCGTAGCTGAGCCACGGATGAATGCTGTCAGACCTACATGTGCATGTGAATGTCCCAATACCTTCCAGGGGAGAGGGGAAAGGGAGGAGGAATTTTACATCTCAGCCAGTTGTGTAAGGGAGGACACCGGCATGATAAAAAGCATTATCCCACCTCACAGGATCCACTTCTTACTGGCCTTCTCCCTCATCTGGCTCAAAACCAGTTTGTTGCTAAACAAAAGTTGATTTGAAGTCATGCACCTCACCCAGCTGCTTTTGAAAAGGCCGATTGTTTGAGTCATTAACCATTAAAATTTCAGTCTCTTAAAGGCAGGCACCTGGAGCATCTCCTGTTTCTGCTGCAGTGACCTGGATACCTGCAGACCTGTTCCTCTCGCATACTCTCACTCCCCTCTCTGGCTGCAGTTGCTGTTGTGTGGGCTTTTTTCTCCTTAAATCTGTTAGCTAAGACACTCTGCCATCAGTGGGCTTGTCCTTGGTGAGTGGTGGGTCCATGCTGAAGTGGGCTGCCATTGGCTCTGTCAAACAGAGGGGAAACTTCTGGCAGCTTCTCCCAGAGGCTGCCCGTGTAGCCCCCGCACTACCGAAACCTTGCCATGCAACCCAGTGCACTGTTCTGTGTTTGTAGGTGTAACTATGGAGACACTAGTAGTGCTATCCAGTAGTTTGAGTGGCTCTTGTTACCAGCGAAGCCATTAAAAACCGCTTTCCTTTCTAGTTAATAGTGCACTTTGTTGCTTGAATGCGCTGAGGTGAATCTGAGGAAAGCTTAACTTGAAGAAGCTTGGCTCATCTTGGTATGTCCTTCACATCTGTGCCTTGAGGAGTAGCATAGAGCTCCACGAGTGGAGGAATGGGCAGATGTAAGGGGGGGAAGGGAACGTGTAAAACATCTCTCTGCCTCTTCCCATTTCCTCAAGGGACTGGGGCATGTGCTGCAAGATGGAGAGAAAAAGAGCATCTTGACTGGCTTGGTGGAGGCTGGAATGGTAAAAGCAGCTCGTGCTCTGCTGCTGGCTGGTGCTGCTAATTCTTCAGCACCACCCACAGATAATTGTGTACTACAGCCTGTGGCGTGTTCTGTTGTCCACAGACTCGGGGTTAGTCCACCTGAACACTTTGCTCACTGTGGCTCACTCCCTCTTGGTCTGGTAGCAGGCCCTCCTGTCCGTATGTTTGAGTTGCCTAATCCATACTGAGTTGCAACAATAAATTTTCATGTTGAGCCAATTCTTGGGACATTCCGTCTTGGAGAAAAAGCTGCTGTTTGAGTTTTTTGCCTCCAAATAATCCATTTAGACTGTCAAGATACTGGAAAATCTTTTATGGTCTGACTCATGAGTTTCAATTTGGTTTTGTCTGGGGGTTTTTTCGGTGACTGCATCTCCCATCCCTAACAATACAAGTCAGCAAACACAAGTCTTGTTAATAACTTTGGTTATTACCAAAATTTATAAACAAATTTTCCTGCTGGAGGAAAACTAGTAAGGAAGTAGCAGAGGGCTTGCTTGTTCTTGCTCCAAATTAAGCTTTACATGGATTTGGGTTGTGATAAGCCACAGCAGTAATAATTCATTAATGAGCCTGACATCTTCAAAAGATTAATTCAAAGCTGGACCTAAGAAGGAACTTCCTCCCAAGCTGCAAAAAGTCTATGGCTCACAAGTTTGACTGCAGTGACCCTGAACTTGTTTTCCAAAGTTTTCTTTTTTCCTTTTAATTCAGTGCTTCAAACTTCCCTTACAAAGTCAACTCATGTACTCAGGTATCTGGTGTCATTCGTACCAACCTGCATATCCTCATATCCCAGCTGGCTTGGTGATGTAACTACTTCCCTGAGAAGCCAGTTGCCATGCCCAGCCACTCTCTGGGTGAAGAACCTTTTCCTAATATCCAGCTTAAATGTCCCCTGACACAAATTCATTACATTCCTGTGGGTCCTGTTACTGGTCACCAGAGAGATCAGCCCCTGCCCCTCTGCTTCCTCTCATGAGCAGGACAGTGTGGTTCTGCATATTGGTTTTTATTCTTGATGCAGTGTGCTTGGGCCACATTTCCGTGTGCTGTGATAGGGCTCTGCACACCTCTGTGCTTTCTTTATTAATTCAGAGGTCGTAATTGAAGTACAGGTTTCTGATAAAGCCTTCTCAGCTGCTCTGAAGTAGCCATCCATTAACAGGTGCAGAGGATACGTTTCGCTGTGCTGATATCCCAGGATGGTTGCACAGGTATGTTATCTGAGGTGACTTCTATTCCTGCTGAGGAGGTTATTAATTACCCTTTGGATTTATATTTGCGGAGGGTGGAAGCTGGGCAGGATAGAAACACAAAGAGAAGATAAGGATGTGAGACGATCTTTTTCACCTGGATTGTGCGGTCCTACCTGCATCCCTGTGGGACGGGCTGTGCCCGCAGATCCCCTGGCCTTCTTGTGCCGTGGTACCCTGGCGTGCTCCTCGGCAGAGGGATTTGTGTTGGTGAATCTTCGAGGCTGCCAGTTCCACCCGTTTCCCCGAAGAGAGGGCGGGGAGGAGGAAGGATGCGCTGGCAATGCTGCGAGCGGCCAGCGGGCGCCACTGCCGCTCTGCTGCGCGCTCCTGCTGCATCCTCCGGCTTCCCTCCCACCCGGGAGCGGCTCTGCGCACCCGGGCGCTGCTACAGCTGCTCAGCTCAGCGGTTCGTGCTGCCCCCCTAAAACAAACCATGGCAGTCATTTTAGATTGAAGCAAGAGTCTGTGACAAAAGACATCAGGAGGTTAAAATAGGAATGGGGAGGTTGGACATGAGGATTTTGTAGTCATTTGTCGCCTCTAGCAAAGCTAAATTTTCAGTGTTCAGTCCAAATGCTGTGTATACCCTAGGAGAAATTTGAATTATTAACAACTGTGTGATTCGTACAGGTGATCCTCCAAATTTTTTGTTACCTCTGGGAATCTAGGGTGAAAATAGGAATTCTAAACAATTTTGCTTACTGCTTTCAGTATATTTGCTGTTAAGCTTTAGTCAGGAACTTGGATAGAGTTGTCTTAGATGCTGTAGAAGTAGAGAGGTGATACCTGTCTTGGAGGGTGTGAGTTTATGGCAACGTCTGACCCATCTGGATTACTACAGCTCTGGGAATGGGAGAAGGGTTTGATGGAAACAGAGACTTTAAATCTGACTGAATGTTCTGTAGATGTGGCTGTGAAGGTTAGTTGATCTTGGCTGCTTTTGAAGAGAAGGGGACCTCTTTCTCAGAGCAATCTGTCAGTCCGGTGGGATTTTTCTCTCAGGATCTAGGGTATAACCTAAGGGGATAGTAGCTGTAATCAGGGTGGCATTTCAGGTACCCAAAGCTGTTTCAGGAGCCCAAAGGAACTTGGAAATAAAACACTGAACAAGCTCAGGGCAGCTTTCCTCATTCTGATTTCTGTTAGGCATTTCTTTGTTTCCAAAACAAAATAATTGCTTTGGTTTTAGCCCATTTGTGCTTCCTGCCCCCTCTTGGTCACCAACAGCCTGTTTGGTCTGTAGGGGATCATGATGCTAAGCCTTGGGGGCACCACTGGTGTTATGCCACATATTAAAGATTGTGAGGGTTTACAGCTTACAAGAATGAGAAACCTCAGACACAGGCATTGGCTGCCCCTTCTGCATGTCCTGACCTAAAGGTGGTGTGAACTCAGCCCTGTGCAGGTGCTCCCTTTTGGCTTGGTGTCTGAGGGACTTGACTATAACACAGCCTGGCAGTTAGAAGCAATGGGCACCATGTTTTAAGGAGCCTATTCCGGAGTGATTTCTCACTTTCATGACCATCAAATGTTTTGCCCTTTCTGTACAGTCAGCTGCCTTCCTCGAGCACAACCAAGGGCTGCTCATGGCCTTCCTGAGCTCCTTCATGCCTCCTCCTCCATGCTGCATTGTGAGGAGATTTTAGTGGCACTTCAGAAACAAGAGTGACTGATGCAGGTGAGTCACCTTCCTGGTGTAGACTAACCCTGTCTTGGGACTATATTCTAGGTCTCTCCCTAAAAAGGAAGGAGATTTAGCAATGAAGTTTCTTGCTGGCTTTGCATGCAGCTGAGAACACTGGACAAGAGAAGCAACCAGATTTGGGGAATGATGTGAGCACCACTTTAACGGGCTGCAAGTCATCACCTGATTTTAGGTATTCTCCTAGCTTCCACCTGCTGCTCATCCCACCTGGATTTTCAGCAGCTCCACTTGGAGAAAAATTGCATCACAGAGCTGGCCCAGCTCCCGTGGATGAAGCGGGCTGGTAACATCTCTGTGCTACCCAGCTGTGCAGCGGGGCTCACAGCTTTCCTTGGAGAAATGGTTCCTTAAAGGATGCTATAAAATGATTTGCAGTGGCATGAGATTGTGTATTCCCAACGGCTCGAGGTGCCTGATGGAAACTGACCCAAGGGCTCTGGAAGTGGTCAGTTGCCATCGGTAACACATCCTTCCTCCGAGTATTTGATCTTAGCGGATGTCTTTTGAGGCATGGAGTGTGGCAGAGTTGTGGATATGCCTCAGGTGCCCCTATTAGATGCCTGGATGCATTTTGAAAATGGCTGCTTAGAAAATGTCTAATTGCTATTCCACATATTCAAAAAGGGTTTTTTTTTTCTCTTGTCAAGGCTTTGGCATGCCTTGGATTGCTAAATATACTTTCCTCTTGCAAATTCTTGGCAGGAATCTGTGTAAGGAATCATGCCAAGCAGTCTCTTCAAATGTTAACAAGCTCATCGGTGTGGCTTTCCCAGTGCAGGGTTTGCGCTCTTTTTTTTTTCCACCTTCCTTCCCAAAAAACCCCATCCCTTCTTTTTGTACACTGTTGCTTCAAGCATATGAAGTATGGCAGCTCTGCAAGAAAGGATTTTTCTAACCAGAGCCAAAAAAAAGTTCTTGTTTCGTGTTCAACAGTTTAGTGTCACAGCCCTGCTCAACCTCCCAGGTCTCCTGTTGACTAGGAAAGCATGGATTTTGGGGTGCTTGTGGAAAACCTAATCCATTTCCTCTCCTTCTTTGCCATTCTTGCTTTTTCCTCTGTTCTTAGCAAGCTGGACTGTGTCCTTGCATGGCAATTGTAGATTTGATGTCTTTCTTCCAGTAGCCTATTAGCAAGTGAATGAGGCTGTCATGCTCCCCTTTTGTTTCCTCCCCGGTGCTTATCCGGGTGCAGAAGCAGCCCTGGAGGTGGTGTCTGCAGCCGGGCAGGGCCCCTTAGATTAGAGCTTCAGGCTGGGCTGCTTCTCTCCCTCTGCCCCAGGCAAAGAGCAGCGCTGCTCTGGCATCTGGAACTTACAAAGAGAAGCAAGCAGTGAGAAGCCAGTGCAGCACCCCTGAAAACCTCAGTGTCACCCTAAAGGAAACCTTATCCTAGGACTTTGGCATTCATCAATATGTCAGGTTACACACCTCCCTTGAGCTTCACTGGAGACAATCTTGCATAAGCATTTGGAGAGCTTTGCCTCTGACTTGCTCTCGTGGCCTTTAGTCATCTGATGGCCACACCTTGGGAGCAAGCCTTTGTGTTCAGGTTGTGTCTTGGGGTGTTGGATTCCTCTCCCTGTGCTCAGAGTCCTACCTCCTTTTCCTGGAAAGAGCTCAGTGTGGGATGCAGGGAAGGTGCTGCAGAGGAATTGAGTTGTGGGGCTGTAGAGCCTGAGTGCATCACACTGCAGCCTGGAATGAGCAGTGGGTGTTTTTGAAGGGACCTCTGCTCACACCGAGGAATATTTATTTATAACTCATGAGTTTGGTTTCAGGAATTTGCTCTGTGACCCTTCTCTATTTCTTTGATTAAACCTCCTATTGTAAGAGGAACGTTTTATTTTGCAGTCCTTTCCCACCCTGAGACAAATGTCCTGCAAGTCACAGCTTTGCTCTCCCCTTCAGGCAATTCTGGAACAGCTTCAGCTCTCTGAAGTGTGCAGAGAGAACCTGATTCCTCCAAGTAAATATACTTGATGCTAAGTGATGGACCAAGGAGGCACTTGCCTTTTTCACTGAATAGACTTCTTCCAAGCTGCCACCTACTACTGGGCCTCACCTTTGACGGAAAAAATTGATGCAAAACAGGATTGTCCCTAGTATCCCAGCTGTGAGGCCAAGTTGATTGCTTGAAGATAGGATCTTGGGCTCTATCAATCATGTCTGTTTCCATTCAAGCAGCTGCATTTGAAACTGTTTTTACTGTGATGGATTAGATTTGAGATTAAAAGGCAGATCTGTAAAGGGAACATTAAAAAAAAACCTTAAATGAAAACTAGACCCAAGTCATGCAAGAAAAGAAGAGGAACAAATAAATAATCTAGGCGTTAAAAAATTTATTTTTAACCTTAATCATCTGAAGATGTATTTTTCTTTTAGCATGAGGAATATGAAAGAAAGAAATGCAAGTTCCTGTAGCAAGCAAGAGGTGCTTGTTCCAAAGTAAGTCCACCTCTGACAGAAGTGTTTTGTAGGCTGTGGTGCTCCTTGGGGACCTCAGTGAAGACTATGCTGGTACCTGTCAGAAAAACAGAACAACACAGTCCATGGAAAAGGTAGAAGATGGTAAACAATCAGATATGGAAGATTCACAGCTCTAAAAACAGGCTTGTGTTCTGAGCCCATCAGCAGCCCGGCCACTGCTTTGGTTTGGACTATTATTACTGCACCAGTGCTTAGCAGCTGAAGACAGTGATGGTTTTTACAACATGTACCTTAATCACTGATAAGTCATTTCACATTGCTCACCTGGAGAATCTGAGGCAATAGAAATGGTGGTAGAGCTGCTGCTCATGTTACTTTTTCGCTCTCAAAGGGTAGAGAGTGGTTGTACATGGTGAACAGGCTACTTCATTTGGTCAGTGCACTTTCCTGCCCTTTCCCACAAATTCCCTTCTTTCCTTGGTGTGCTCTCACCTTACATGGACCCTCCTCGATGTTGTGAGGCCCTTGAGGCATGGAATATCTTCTTGTTTTGCCCACTGGGGCGAGCTGAGCACAGAAGATCCTGCACGCTGCCTGTTACCTCAGTTGTTCTTTTGGACCATGGAGATCACCCAAGCCTTTGAGAATACATTTCAGAAACATTCCCTGCCATCACAGCAGGAAGATGGTACCTTTGTCAAAAGGAAAACTTGCCACCACTTGCAGAAAAAGGGGTTGCATAGAAATGAGGCAGACTCTGACTTGTGGTTTTGCTCTAAATCAGCTGCATTTTTAACATCCAGAAGCCAACAAAGATGAAAGACTCCTGGTCAACCTCTCTACTCCCTTGGGGAAAAAAGTAAAAAGACTTGATAAATATTTTGCATTAATAAATTCCATTTGTCTTATAAAACAAAGTTTGCCAGCTACCAAAGCAGGAAAAATATTTTACATAACTCTGAGTGCGACGTCTAAAAGGTTGCTATGAGCCTGGTTTGAACAACTCTTTCCACAACCCAGAATGTGAAGGAATGCTGAGCTTCACCCAAGCTAGGACCAAGCTTGCTGCGTGTGTCTGTGTGGAGGTCCGACCCTGGCTGGCTGCCAGGTGCCCACTGAGGACTTTACTTGGGGAAATTAGTTTAATTTATTCCCAATCAAATCAATGTGGGGTAATGAGAAAATGAAAACCAAACTCTTAAAGCACCTTCCTCCCACCCCTCACTTCTTTCCCAGGCACAACTTCACTCCTGATTTTCTCTCCCTCCTCCACGGCCTCAGGGAACAGCTGCCTCACCATAGCCTTCCCCATGGGCTGAAGGGGAATCTCAGCTCCAGCACCTGGGGCACCTCCTGACCCTCCTTCTGCACTGAGCTGGGTGCCTGTTCCTCTCACATATTCTCATTCCACTCTCTGGCAGCAATTGCTGTGGTGCAGTAACTTCTTTCCCTTCTTAAATCCATTATCCCAGAGGTGCTGCCAGTGTTGTTGATGGGCTCAGCCTTGGCCAGTGGTGGGTCCATCTCGGAGCTGGCTGATGTTGGCTCTGTTGGACACAGAGGAAGCTTCTGGCACCTTCTCACAGAAGCCACCTCTGTAGCTCCCCTGTTACTGAAACCTTGCCATGCAAGCCCAGTACAGTCTGTGTACTTTTCTGCCAGACAGTTGGATTTATTTCAGGATGGCTGCCTTCTGGTGAGTGGGGTCCAGCAGGTAAGAGGTAAGCCATGGAAAAATAGATAAAGGTGTATACTTGTCCCAGAAGCTGTTTGTGAACCCAAAACAATGTCCCTCACTGTGCTGTGGGAATGCTGCTATAAAAGGCCGGGAAAGCACAGCTGCCTACTATTATTGTTTTGTTATTAATTTTTAAGTGTGATGTTGATTAATCGGTGGAGCAGATTCCCCAGGGATGTTTCTTGGTCTGGACTACCAAGTTTCTGATTCTCAGGGCAGGAATTGAGCACTGGCTGTTCCTGCTGATCCTGACAGGGTCTATGTGATGGTTTGCATCACCCTGCTGTGGCTTCGTGTCAGGCTGTGGAGTGTCAGACATCAGCCACAGCATCTCGGGGAGCTGCAGGAGGCTTTGCTTGCCTTCTGCAAGCCTGCATCCTCGGTCTTGGTTAGCACTTCCTGGCATACACAAATACAAATTGTTATGAGTGGTAGAAAAAGGAGACACCCAAGCCTGAGACAAGCAGGGTGCAGCTGAGATCTGCCTTCAAATAACAATCTCAAGATCACTTCAGGTTTGGCACTCGGAGCATTCCAAGCCAAGGATGCTTTTTTGGCCTTGTAGGATGCACATCATCGCAGCTGACCAACCTCCCTCCACCCTTCCCATCAGTCTTCTCCTCGGTATCAGCTTGGCTTGCAGGAGCTGGCATTGTTTCTCTACTCAGTTTAAGTCCATCTCCTGGTCACCTCTGCTTACCTCCTCGGAGGTTAACTGGCTGCAGCTTTTTGTATGTTTATACTTCCCCTTGAGCCTCCCTTTGCCTTGGGCCATCTGCCACCAGATGAACTTTTGGAAGGAAGGGGTGACCAAAGGCTCACAAGCCTCTGTCAATGTCAAGGCCAGGAAATGCTGTGAGTTTAAACACAAAGAAAATGAGGGATGCAGCAGCTCTGGGGGCACAAGAATTGTTTGAAGCTTGGCTTCTACAAGCATTGAAGCCCCCCTGCCCTGCTGCCAGAGATGTGCATGCCAGGAAGATATGCCATAGTGAGCCACAGGGGAATTGACCATTCCCTCTTGGGAAGGTATTTGAAACAGTCGACTAAAGATTTATCCTGATTTGGGGTGAAAATTTATTTGTGAATCCCAAACAATGTCTCTTGTGGAGCTGTGAGAATGTTGCTATAAAAGTCACGAAAGGCCCAGCTGTCTACGATTATTGTTTTGTTGTTAATTTTTAACAATAAGGGCAATTACCCACTGGAACAGTTCCCCCCTGGGATGTTTGTTGGTCTCGAGTATTTAAACTATGAGGTCCTGTGAGCAGAGACGTGTCTAGGGCAAAGTGTACGTACAACACCAAAAACCTCAGTGCCTTCAGCCACGGCTTGTGCAAACCTACTCTCAGTTGTGTTGCAGCAGTTCAGGAGGATACATGTGGCCAGACACGCTGTCTCAGCAGAGGGGTGTCTGCTCCTGCTGGGGTGGCAATAAGTCTTAAGAAAATTTAGAGACCTGAGTAGCCCTGAGCACCTGAAGTTTTTCCCAGTTTTATCAGATTGATATTTCACAGCAGAATGGCCTGTTTGGGCTATATATAGCCAGCTCCTAGCTGAGAACAATTAGTATTTGTTTTAACAGCAACTGAGGCTCTTCGGAAAGAGTTTCAGCAGCTGAAGGATCAGTTCTTGGTCACCAAGGGTGTGGTGTTGTTTTGGTTTTTCTTCTCCCCCTCCCCCCCTCAGTAGACCGTGCAAGCGCCTTCTCTTTTAGGAATCAGTTCTGGAACAAATGGAGACTCGCCACTAAATTATATCTCTGGGCAGAAAAGCAATGCCAAGCCAGTCAGTTGATTTTGTAATGTAGGACAGAGCCCCCCTTGCCCGGCGTGCAGTCATGCACAGACTCCTTGGCAGCTAATTAATAATTTGCAGTTAAGTGGCGGCTGCTCCCTTGCATCATTTCAACACGGTTGCCAAGTGGAAAATTGAAAAGCAAGACAGAGCCGGAGAGAGGACGACAACAACAACAATAACAACAACGACAACAACAACAAAGGTTTAAAGTTCTAGGAAATTTCACTATGTGAGGTCAAAATTCCTTGTGTGTTCAGGGGCTGGGCTGTTGGCTGGCAGGCACCTCTAGCTAACGTGGCAAGGCCCTTTCTTTTCAAAGTCCTGTTGTCCTCAAGCACCTCCTGTTTGAGAGGATTTTCTTGGTCCTAAAATGCACGGGTTTGGGGAGGGGGAGGATGTGGAGAGTACACAGGACTAGGGCAGGTTGAAGAGAAGTTGAGTGAGGGTTTTTCTCATGGTCTGGAAGGTAACAAGTGCTCTGGGGGATGGGAACAGACAAGGAGGAATGGTGAAGCATCCAGGACAGGACTGGGAAGAGGATGGGGGTGATGCCACGAAGGAATTTGCAGAGCAGAGGATATCCAAGCATATTACAGCCAAGGAAAACCTGGTCCTAGTTTTTCTAGTTGTACCCTCCTGAGGAACACATCTTGCCAGGAGTCTCTCCTGCCAGAGTGCTGGTCAGCTGTTGGACTGTGTTCGCCCTGCTCATGACACAAAAGGGCTTTCCTCTGGGTGGAGGGCTTTTTAGCACGGTCCAGTTAGATAAGAGTAACAGTATTGTCTCGTGAGTTAGGTTTTCCACTCTTAGGCTGTTAGCCCTGGGGAAGAGCTGGGGCATGAAATGTTGGCACAGCAAGAAGTGCAACAGCTGAACTGAGCACTTGGAGTTTTCATACATCTTCATGCTTGGGGTTGTTGGAGATGTGAGAAGGGAGCTGAGGAAAGGCTGGTGTTCAGAGCATCTGATGAGCTGTTTCTGCTTTGCCAGCCTTTCTTCTGTTTTCTCCTCTCCACGGGGGAAGCCGTGGAGGCATCTGACTATTCCCATCTACAGTCACAGTAGTCTTCATGAGGTTGGCAGCTGCAGGATCTGTCTGGCTGGAGACTGGTAAATGTCTGTGGGAAGCAGGCATAACAGTTCATCAGTCTCAAAAACATGACCTATGAGGAAAGACTAAAGGATCTGAAGAAGTAAAACCTTTTTGAAAACATTTGTTTTCAAATACACAAAATATTTTGCTGTAAGGTGAAATGGCCTCATCAGTTTTCCGTATTCATTGCAGACCTGACAAGAAGTGATGATTGAAACTTCAGCAGTGGGTTAAGTGTTGGTTGGACGTCTTCTGGCCAAGTAGATCTGGTTGGCCTTACTTTGAATTGGGGTTGGAGCAGAGACTTCCACAGGTCCTTCCCAGCAATAAAATTCTAAAATTCTGTGATAGGAACAACTTCCCTGCAATAAGGATCGCCACACAGTGATGAACTGAGGTGATAGTAATGTCACGTCTGGAAGTTCCAAGCTGGAGATTAGGCAGACATTTGTCAGAAGTGGCTTGGGGAGAGCTGTCAGTGTTTGGAGGAGGGAAAGCAGCATGTCGTCCTGATGTCTCTTCTCTCTTTGACTTTAAAAACTATCAGGTCTTAACTCTCAAGCACTGACATCTGAGGGCATCAGGCTATGCATCCTCCACTTCTGCTTGGAGGATATTGAGGCTTACAGACACCCAGCATGAGACAACATGGGGGAATCTGGGAGGCCAACTGCTTCCATTAAGAAAACTGTTGTTCTCCCATGTTCACCCTCTTGGTTTGGGGGTTTTCTGGAGAGGGAAGGAACCAGTGGTGTGGATGATTCATGGCCCTTTTCTAAGAAGCTCAGTAATGCTGGGTTGAATCACCAAACAAACACAGGCAGAGCTGCAAATGCCCAGAAGTCTTGGCCTCCTTCTGCTGCTCACATTTCACAATTTCATTACTAAATCTAAACCTGGGACTCACAGTCCTTTCCAGGGAGGTGTGTTTAACAGCATGCATGTATCGTCAGCCACGTCTTCCTCTTTGCCCTGAGCCTTTGTACACAAAGCAGTGATGGGGGCTTGTAGCTTCTTGCAGTTTCTTGCTTCTGTGGGATTCCTGTGGGCTGAGCATGACTGAATGGCTGTGGTCCTCTGGATGAGAAATGCCTCACTCCCTGCTGGCATCGAGAAAGGATTACTGTTCCCCTGCTTAATGCGTTTGTTTAATGCCCATTCCGTGAGGCTGTTTCTCAGGCTGTTTTCCTTGCAGGATATGTCTCTGTGTGTGCAATTAGCTAAGAGACATTAGCTTAATGACTTGTGCGTGTCTGAGTTAGGCCTGGCCCAGTCTCGGATGGCTGCCTTTCTCCTGTCTGGAGACTTAATTCTCTGCAGCACGAACTGCTCTGTCATGCTCATCCCAGGGGTTGGATGCAGACAGTGTCTCTTGCTGGTCCCCAGCCAAAGGAACCCTGCTATCACACATAATTACCTCCTTGACTCATCGTGACTTTTATTGCCCCCACCCCCCCTTTTTTGTTTTGTTTTATAAGTTTGATTTGTTCTTTCGAAGCTATTGTTTCCATCCCTGTATTCCCAGTGGCTCCAGAGGACTGCAGTGTATTCATGGAGGAATTACTGGGGCGGGCTCTGTGGTCTCTTTTGTGTAAGAGTTCAGACTGAGTGATTGTTCTGGTCTCTTCTGGCTGGTTTCTGAGCTTATGGGTTAGGCAGAGGGAGAGTAATATCTGACAGCAAGCTGCATTGTTCAGGAGCCTGGTGCTGAATCAGAGTCCCTCACCAAAATGTAGATGGTAATTTCTTTTTAATGGACTGATTGTCTTGGTCATCTCAAGTGGTCCACAGCAGTTGTCTGAGCAGTGGCTCAGGTAAGATGAAGGGGACACTGGTCATCCAGTCTTCTGAACAGTTCCAGAGCTCCAAGTTTTCAGGACTGCAGGAGCAGATCTCATAAGGAATTTCTCCTCCCTCTCCATCTTTTGTCCTCAGTCCTCTTCTTTCCCATATACTTCAGCTCCAGCTTCAAAACTCAGCCCAACAAATGTGTCTGCAGAGGGCACTGGTAAAAGACAGGTTCCTCTTTCTCTGTTCCTGGCTGGACTGAAACTTCTGCTGGCTTAGCTGGATGGCTTCTCCTCTAGGCAAAAATGGATTAAGTTTCCAGAGCCACCACTATGAAACTATTTGCAGTGACTGGACCTGCACAACAACATTTATGGGAAGAAAGGCAAGCAGATAGGGGTATCTTGTGGGCTTGCTGATGGGTAAACACATGGTCAGATAGTTTTCTTGAACCAGACATTGTCTGCCTAATGGTACCTCTGGTCCTTTCCTTAAAAGGGAGGGCAGGAGGAATGCTGTACATTTTGGATAGCAGTAAGTCAGTTAATCTGCACCTCTGGCCTTGTGAGAGGTTTCACTGGATCTCCAGGCACCTCTATATCCTTTCCAGTTCCTCCCTCCTTGTGCTACTACCCATAGGTAAGGTCCTTGAAGTCATCACCTGCAGCTCACACTCAGGAGAGACCTGTACTTGCTCCCTTGGTGGAAGATGAGGAAAAAAGGAGTGCTTGGGTGGACCACACTGGAAGACTTCCTTCAAAGGATTTCTCTTTGGGTAAGATGTGTGTGCCATGGAGGCAGCTGTTTTGGAGTAGGTGGTTTGAGATACTGTCTGGAGCAACAGGAAAGTAAGTGACAAGTTCATATCTTTCATTGCTTTTCCTCACCAATTTGCACTTCTATAGTAGATTTGGCAAGGCATCAGCTTCAGACTTGGCACCGGGAGGAACAATCTGAATTAATTTACCTTATCTCTGCTTTAAAAACTCCAAAATCTATCAGTTTATTGTCATCCTGGAAAGGACTGTGACATTTCTCTCATTGCTGAATACATTGTTCGTGTTAAAAAGTGTCACTCTTGTTGGTTTTTGACGTAGATGGATATAATCTACATAAAATCAAATACATTCCTTTCATTGATGTAATTAATGAGCAGAAGGCATGGGGCAACTGTTAAATTGTTGAATACTGCAAATTAAGGCCTTCAAGAACAACAACAAATCCATGCCTATAACGGAAAGAGCAAAGACATGTCAATCTTGTTTAGTTACCTGGTTATAGTATTCAAGATCCTTTACTGACAGTTTCAGAAAGAGTGTGACAGGCTAAGAATATAAGAATACCAGATCCAGTAGCTCCTATTGCACCAAACCCATATGAGCTCTCTCATCAGACATGCTTCTTATTCTCTTACATAAATTGTTTTTCTGTTATGAAAACCAGTCCTTTTTGTAAAACTAAGCATTTCAACAGGGTACGTCTCTCTCTCAGGACTTTTCCCCTATATTTGTCATGGGAAACTGACCAAATAACCCAACTCTGAGGTTATTTTCTTTTAAATCAAATTTATGGGCCTATGCTGAAAACCTTGTAGGTTTTATTTCTTCATCTTAAACCTGAGAAACATGTTAAAAAGAGGTCAAGAATAATGACCAGCAGCAAAAAGCAACATTTTAACAACCTTTCTTCCTGACCAGCTTGGCTAATTGTTCATTAAAATACTCTTTAAAACCTTGAAGAGGAACAAAACCTCCATGCATCATCTCTATCTGTCCTGGGAGATGGGCAGGAAAACCACCAGGAGCTCATGGAGCAGGGACTGTACTGGACAGGGAGCAGGTTCTTGGCTGCTCTGTGCATCTTCCTCCCACAGAAGGCGTTGAAAATCATTGTCATGCCCACTCCTCAAGGCTTGGTTTTCATTAAGTGCATGGGTTTGAGTTTGCTGTCTCTGGCTCTACACGCAGGCTCTTCCTGACCCCTGGAGCAAGATATTTCTGAAAAGAAAAACCCATAAAAATATGGTGAAAAAGACTTTCCCCTTTTAGACCTTGAAGACAAAGCTCCATTTGGACCTATTGCCTTCTTTAAATAGAGTTGTGTCAAAAGATGAGTCTGTCCCTTCATTTATCAAACAAAACAGCCTGATCTCTGTCATTCATTCAGATCTTGCACTAAAGCTCTACAAGTGTTGGATGTGGCTGGCTGAGCCAGCGTTCTGCCTGGCCTCACTGCTGCCATGATGTTTTGGGGTTATCCCTGAAGAAGTGAGATCGTTGGATGCAGACGGATGCGCTCACGCACAGGTAATTCCCACTCCTGCAAACGCCACAGGACAAGGCCCCCTGCTTCCACCACAATTCCTCCACTGGGCTCAGAGGGATGGAAAGGGTAAAAAGGGTTCCCAGGCTGCAGCAAGCCAGGCATGGAGGCCAGCTGTCCCATGCACAAGTCTCCAGGGCCTTAACCTCCAGACCACAGTGCTCAGCTTCTTCTGAAAAAGGACAAGACTGTACAGCAGAACTGTGGAACTGGAAGGCTTGCAGGCTGAAATGAATCCAAAAGACATATTAACAGGCATGAGAGGCCTGTGATGAAATAGCTAAGGTATTAATGCAGCCAGAGGCTGGTAATGAATACAAGAAATGCCCACATTTACCCAAGAGTTCCCAAAGGTCTTTTGTCCAGAACATTGTGATCCTTAGAGAAATCTCTTAAGAAAGTTAAACCACAGGGTTAGGGCTCCAGGACAAAATCTGAGCTAGTGTGGTCTCTCAACTGTTCTGACCTCTTGTCTGATGAGACCCTATTTGCAGTTTTGTGCTTTTTAGCATGGGTATTATCCTCTGGGACTTGTCATCCAGAGCCCTGTCAGGTGAGGGTGCCCTCCTGCCCCTGTGGGTGGTGTGAGTCTCTCACTGTGCTCTGTGGCTGAGCTGCAGATAGCAAAGCTTAGTTCACATATTTTCAGATGGGATTCTGTCCCCTGGTCACAGGGGAAATCCTGAACGCTCAGGTACTACCCATGATATACAAAATGCTCTTCTGATACTTAGCTCTCCATCTCTCAGCTGCAGAAGGAAACCTCTGAAGTGCAGAGCACAGGTCAGTGCAGGCTGAACTGCCATCATCACAATCTGACCTTCGCTACTTCTCCTTGTTGCCTTGGCCCATTCTTTCTTTAATGCATGGAGAGCCTGGAAATGGTCTCTTGGTGCTGAGCAGAGCTGGCTTGCAAGGAGAAGATGGGACCTGGAGGCTGATGAAAGCAGGGAGTTGGATGGCTGAGCATCCCTGGATATAGTGCAAACACCACAGAAATGAGGAAACAAAAGCAGGTTTGATGGATCTTCCTCTAAAGTTAATTCCAAACCAGTGCCCATCTGACCTGCTTTTTGGAGAGGCTGAACCCACTTTTTAGGACTCATGCACTGCAGTCAGGCACCTTTTCGACCCTTCCAAGGGAGACAGTCCCACCATTGGGGTGGGCAGGCCCTGACCGTCTCCAGGCTGTACCCACACTGCTCACTCTATGTCCGTGTGTCCTTTAGTCTCTCCATCCTTCAGAATTTTTTCTTCTTTTGTACATCTGGTTTCCCATTCAGAGTGCTCCAGTGAGGAAGGGCTGCTGAGTGGAGGCCTTGCTGTATGGTCCTGGTATGCCCCTTGGCATGAAAACACCACCAATGCTGTGATTATTTTGTGCACCTGATGTGAGAGTCCATACAGCCATTCTTTTCTTTGACCATTAACAAGGCCTGATTTTAGTCCAAAACAAGCTTTCTTGAAACAAAATAGTCATTTTCCAGTCTTCCTGTAGAAGCCAAAAGTATTTTAAGTTGGACTGGACTGGCCTAAACACAGGGTGGGGAGGGAGTCAGTAGGTTTGGTACATTTTAATAATGAAGAGAAGAATGTGAAAGGAAGGATTAAACATGGTGTTTTATGTGTATTTATTGAGTCAATTTATAAGGTGCCTTTTGCAAAATATCTTGAGCACTGCATGGAAAACCACAATGCAAAATATTTGAAAAATCTGAACACGAAGCCAGCGTGTCCCAGCATACAGCCAGGAAACAGAGGAGAAGCTGGCACTGGGAATAGTTCTCTAATCACCAGGCCCCAGCAAAAGGAGATCTGTGTCTGCAGGACAAGGTGAGCCATCACAGGAAGGATCTGTTCCCTGTGCTCCAGCCAGCCCCAGGTGGGTCTCTGTGGGCAGCCTGGAGGCCAAGTGGCTCAGCCCATCAGATCTCCTCCAAACAGAGTGCTGGGCTGACAGACCTCAGTGGAGATAGGGTGACCCTGGCTGATCTGGGAGGCCCGAAGGTGGCCCATTGCAAGCCCAACTGGTGAACACATAGACCCCAGGAGCAGGACTGCCTGGATGGGAGCACTTTGAGGAATGCAACCACTGCTCCATCTGTACTGCACAATCCTCAGGACTGCTGTCCCTGGACCGTTTTCAGGGAGAGGCCAATTAGAAGCCCATTTCACCTGGCCAAGGCAAGAGCACAGATGTTTGCGGCACGGTTTCTGTTGTGGGATTTTCTTGCTTGGAACTGAAGCGTGAGTCTTTGGCACGCTGCTGTGCTGATGGCTTTTTCCTGTGAGATGGCCAGAGCTGCCCCTGCAGATGTGGGGCTCTGCCAAACCCTGCGGAGGGGCTGCCAAGTGCTCCCCAAAACCTTTGTGAAGTCCGGAGGACACCTATGTGGTGAGGAACACTATAAAGAATGCACTTAACAAGAGCACTTTGAAGTCATGGGTACTGAAAAAACATTCTGTGGAGGATTTAACTGAATTAATGAACAGGTAAAGACCTCAAGGCAAAATTGCCTCACCTCTATTATACAACTTCTTCAATCATTTTAAGGGTGGCAAGGAACTGAAAATGGGTAGAGTAGAAAAATGACCATGCTGATTGCTTTGAGCCATACAGGATGCATTTTTTAGCATCTGTAGCACCATTAATTTCCTTATACAGTATTTTTCCAGAAAGTAATTTGCTATAGTAAAAATGAAGGAATACAATCCCCCTACCTCGGACAGAGATTAATCTGCAGTACACAAGGACATTTCTTTGGGGGAGGAAGCGTACCTACAAGAGGAAGTTTCATGGCAGGAAATACTGCTCACCAAATTGCTGACTTTAGCATAATTGAGGAGATAACTTTGTTTTGCAGACCTAACCTGTGCAGTTTCTGCTGTGGCTGAGTCTGGGAGAGATGAGCAAGATCAACAAACACTGTGAGTGGCGTGGCCTTCATCACTTCCTTCCCTACAGTCAACCACTTGCCTCTTCCAATGAGAAGAGTGAAATACTTAAAAAAACCCTAAACAAAACAAGAAAACTAGCTCATAAAACTTCATCTGTTGGCAGTGAAGCCCAAGACAGGACTTCAGTTGGGTTTTAGCTCTTGCCTTTGTCATCTGACTGAAGGTCAATCCACAAAGTAGCCCTTTGGTTGGCTGGGACATTTACTACATTTACTACATATAAGGCTTTAAGCAATCTCTGTTGGGAAAAGGGTTTTGGACGGGTGTCCCTTGAGAGTAGTCCAGGGTCTTTCGGTTATGAGCTGTCCACCTGTCTGTCCCAGTTTTGGAAGAGAGGTGAGAACAAGAACTATGAAGCCCAAGCCTTCCATTTAGATCCTGAATGAGAAGCATGGACTGATGCACCTGCATCTTGGTATGAGAAGGGCAGCATCACCTGGCTTTCTGTCACATGGTTTTCAGGTATTATCTGGACATTGTCCTTACCTGGAGGACTTTACCAGCTAGGAGCAGAACTGATTTACAGCCTGACACTTTTCAGAAATGAGTGTGCCTAAAGCAGAGAGGTGCTTGTACGGACGATTAGAATAGGGGCTGATACTTGGAAGTGCTGCAAAGCATTGCTGGAGGAGCTGGTTTGCATGCAGGAGGACTTGACCTTGAACTTTCTCCTGCAGTTCAGGCCAACATCCCCTACCCCCTTGGCCTGAAAAATGTCCCTCCCCCTTGCTTTAAAAATACATTTGTTATGTCTAATGTTTCTGGCCAGAGCACTGGTACAGACTTGTGCCCACAGAGCTATGTGGGTCAGGGGTGGGAGGTGATGTGACATGTGAGTGACTTTAGCTAAGCTTTCTGGAGTCCCCAGTGCAGTTACAGCAGCACAGCTGTTCTCTTCTGGGGACAGCTTACTGTCATTCCAGGGGATGGTGGCTTTGTTGTCTTAGTGTGAAGTACAGCCCTGAGAGTCTTCCTGGGCTCACACTCAGCTGTGGCAGCCACAATCTCGCTGTGACCTCCATGCTGCCAGTTCCAGAGGGGGTTTGAAAGCAGATACCCAAAGCTCTGGCCTGCTCACGTCCAGGGGACCTGCCAAAGGGCTCTGGGTGTCCTGGAGCAGTGTCTCTGATAACCCAGAGCATGTGAGCTTGGATCTTGGCTGCCGGGCTCCAGGCCTTGTGTGGGACATTGTGTGGGTGTGTGAGTAACATGGGTAGCAGAAGAGTCCCATTCTGGGGACAAACTCAGGTAGAAGTGTCATGTCCCCTGTGATCCCATGAGTTAGGCACAGAGCAGGGCATGGACTGAAGCAGTGACGGAACAGGTTTTTCTGCTCCAGCCGTGGAGTTGCAGCCAGACTGCCTGGTCCCCAGCCAGAGCACCGCAGCACCCAGGCCCAGCTCCAGAGTGGTTCTCCTTGGGATCACACACACAGCTTCCTCCACCCCAGCTGCTGGGGAGCGTGGAGGCCACTGCCATGCTGCCAGGTGCCTGGGTGAGTCATGGAGCACAACCCCCCCGCCCCCCAGTCAGTCTAGACACAGGGAAGTCCAGCTGCCTGCAAACACCCCATCCCATCAGCTTCCCAGCCAAGCAGTGCTCTCCTGGCTGGCTCGGGTAATTTGGAAGGACTCCAGCGGAGGATTTGGCAGGCTGATCTCTCACAGTTCTTCCCAGTTCAGACCAATGTGGTGAACTGGTTTACCAAACACTTCATACTGTTCACTGTGCTTTTGCCCTTCTTTGAGTAATGACTGTGTTTATTGGCAAAATATCAACATGCATGAAGTGACACCCCTTGTCTTCATGTGAGAGGTTGCTGTCATGCTGGAGTGGAAGCACCAACTTGCTTTTGTGGGAGAGAAGTGGGTATAGAGGGCAACGTGGTGATTTTACAGGCAGCAGTATACGAAGTATGCTGAGTATACGAAGCCACATGGTTGAATCCTGTCTCTGCCACACCAGAGCAGGTTTTCCAGAGAATTCCCAGCAGTGGGGGATCTTCCTGTCCTAAGAAAGACTTTACCTGCCTGGGAGGATGCAAGCAATATCTCAGTGGCATGTGGATCATGCTGAGCTTGCTATCAAACCTCTCCAGGTGCTTATCACTGCCGTTGATTTTTTTGATGTAAATAGTTTGTGTAGAGAGGCTGACATTTTCCCACAGACCATGACTTAAACCTCGTGGGAGCTCATGTGCAGGCTGCTGGTGGTGTGGGTATACAGGAATCCTGGCTGGCTTCCATGCAGCTACCTGCCCTGACCTGTCCCATGAAATTAAGAGATGCAAAAGCTATTTCCTAGGAGATCTTCTGTGTTTATGCTCTGCTGGGTCAGGCTGGCCCACAAAAGCCATCGGGCTGGGGTTGTTTCTGTATTGGCTCAGTGGCTGGAGGAGTTTGAAAGCTGGACATCTTTTTATAATACCATCTGTGCCCCCATCTCTTCTCCATGGTGCAGGGTAGTCCTGCTTGGACAGAAGGACGGCAGTATCCTCCTGACAACCTCTTCTAGGCACAGGCACATTAATGCAGCACTAGAAAGCAGTGGTAATGTCCTCCAGGGAAACAGATGCACAAACCTTGAGAACCTGAGCTAGAAAAATCTTGTTTCATTGAGACATTGGGCAATTCAAAGAAACACAAGTGGCAAGAGTTATGTCCCTCTGTGATGTTTCCTTTTTTTTGGTTTTTTGGTTTTTGAACTCACCCTCCATCACTTTCTGTATCCACTGCAGTTTCTAGCTCTGTGTTCAGCTTTTTCCTGCCCACTCCCCTTGCATTCCCAGTGCCTGCAGCCCTGCAGAAACGCAGCACTGGACTGTAAAGAGCTGACTCTACCCAGGCGCTCCTGGCATCCGGCAGAGGGCAAGCGAGCTAAGACAGCGATCCTGTCCCTGCAATCCCCCCTGCAATGCTCACTGCTCAGGGAAGATCTTTCGGGATTGTTCTGGGCTCTCAGCACACAAGATCACATTATCCAACCCCTTTTTTCCCCTCTTCACCTGCCTGCATCTTTCCATTTCCCCTGACCAGTAACACCATATTTTATTTTTTTCTACATTAGTGTCCTGATTGGTACTGGCATGATCTTCCATTCAAAACTTTTAGCTATTTTTCAGTCTGACTAGATACGGGAAGTATTTTTTGTACGTTTTTTGTTTCCTGTGTTAATTTCCTGCAGTTTCGGAAGACATCTTCCTCTTTTTTGGGTCCATTTTGGATCACAGGCCCTGGGGTCTTGAAAGCTGATTCCCCAGAGAAGCTGCTGTTTCCCCAGCCTGCTAAAAGCAAGGAGCGTTTCTGTCCAACATGTGCACAAACATTACTCAGATGGTTCCTGCTGCTCCTTTACAGCTATAGTACATCCATCCACATTCACGTTGTTACCTGTTACTGTTCCAGCTGGCAGCTTCGCAGTCCCGTGTGCTGCAGGACAGAATCTTTCTAATCAAGTCCCCTCCTTTCTGGTAATGTGCACTGTTCACCCTTACACCTGGCTGAGGGTAAGATGTAATATTTAATCAGCAAATTAAAAAATAAACAAAGCAAGTTTGAAGAGAAGCAGATATTCTTGTCCTTTATTTTGGGATGCTCTCTCTTTGTTCTCAGCACAAGTTAGTGTGTGTGCATCATCAAAGGGAATTAAAATGTGGTTCAACTCTCAAAAGACACTGCGGGAAACCAGCACCAGTTGCTGTGCATTTGCTTCCTGTAAAAGGTCAGCACTGGGCTGTACTTGCTGAGAGAGTTAAAAATGCTGAAGGAAATCATGCACTCATTTCCCTTTGAATGCTTGTAGTGCACAGGCTCCTGGTTCTCTTAGGTTCTTCTGGAAAATCCCAGTAATGAAGGTAAGTAGGCTTTACTCCAGCTCACAGCTGTTCTGGTAGGTAAAAGAGTGAGTAACTGGTTTATTGCCTTAGACGAGGGTGTGTTTGCTCCTGACTGCTCCCCGTTCCCCCCTTGCAGCCACACCAGCAGTGCCCACTGGGACAGAGTGACAGGAGGGAGAGCTGGATGCTGTAGAAGGATGGGTCCAGCATGGATCCAGAAAATGGATCAGGTTCTGGTTGGGTGGATATCCCAAAAGCCAGGGTATTGCATAGGGTTTGGGGGGAGGTAGATTTGGAGCCTCCATTTTAGAGCTTGTGGGGGAGGGAGGAAAACCTGTGCTTGCAGAAGGCTCATTAGAAAACAGCTCTCTCTCGTGGGGTGGGTTTCATCTGGAATCTGTGAGAGACAATAAACAGGATGTCCCACAATGACATTTTTATAGAGCTGCTTTGCAGAGTGGGGCTGTGCTTAAAATCCAAATTTAGTTTATTTGAGTGGGAGCGTCCTCAGCTTTAATGTCTGCTTGCTTTCAAAGCAACATGATAGAGCTTGGCTCACGCAGCTCTGATGTCCGGGCAAACCCGTGATCTGGATCCCTCCTGCTATCTTCCTAAAAGCCCCCTGCCCTTCCACTGAGCTAGGCTGGTGTTCATGCTTTGAGATTTTAGCTGTAATGATTCTGTGAAGGGTTAATTAGCAAGCTGTGCTCTGCAGCAGAGATGACTTCATTTTAAGGTTTAAGCATCTTTGTACATCAGGCCAGTAAAATATTCTTGGAAATAGACACAGAGCTATAAACCTAAAATCATGCTCTACTGCTGAGTGAGATACAAGAATCTGTAATAAAAGGTCTGGTTAATTACTAGCATGTGATGGCAAGTGATGAAGAGAGGCTGTGGGCTGTCTTTGTTCAACCTGGAGAAGAGAGGGCAAGAGCCAGTTGCTGTATTTGACTCTCCAAAGGGAGGGTTCAGAGAGGATGGAGCAGGTCTCTTCTCAGAGAGGCACCACGAACGGACAAGAAACAACAGGGGCAAGCTGCTGTGAGGGAAGTTCTGTCTCAATAAAAAGAAAATAATTTCACAGGGAGAGTGGTTTAACCCAGAGTGGCTGTGGATCTCCATCCCTGGAGATACTCAGAACTGGATCAGAACAAACCCTGAGCAACCTTTTCCAGTTCCGAAGGGGGAACTCTGTAGGTCTCTAGTTGAACCCTCTGCTTTGCACAGCACCTATTTCCTTTAGGTGGGAGACTCTAGGAGGTATTGGTTTGTGGGGTTACCAGGGGACCTTTTCTTGGGGTGGAAGGAATATACAGCCTTGGGCAGTGGTGGCCCAACCTTCTTACTTTAGTCATGCCTTTTCTTCGGCAGGGTGTCCACATCAGCAAGGAAGTGAAGAGTTTGTTAGTCCAGCTCCTCTGTCACAGGCAGGGTCTGGAGAAGCAAGCCAGAAACCAGCAGTGATGCTTGGAGAGTTTGTTGCAGAAGGGGTCTTGCTTGTGGGCTGCGTGTCAGTGCTTGTGTTCACAGGCTGGTACATATAAACATGTTGAAGAAACGGAAAGACTCACTGCTGTAGGCATATCTTAGGCTGCCTGGCTGTCTCAGCAGGGCTGCACCAGTGCAGGAGGGCTCACTGTGCTACCTTGGCATGAGATCATCCAGATCATCCCTTCCCACACCTGTCTTGACAGGTAGCGTGCTATAAAGCATACGATTAAATACTGTGAGTTGAGGCCCTGTGCTTTTCTGCTGGCCCCTGGCTTTAGAACTGCTATCGGCTGAGTGGTTGTGATGCTCGTCAGGGATGTTCCTCTGAACCCAAGAGCAGGAAAGGACACTTTTATACAGGGCTGGTTCCTCAGTCTTTCTCCTGTGCTGTTGCTGAAGAGGGCAAGGGTTTCTCTCTGGAGGCAGAAGGGCAGAGTTGGTGTTGCCCCAACACCTACAAGTGGTCTCTGCCTTTGCTGCTGAGCAGGGTCAGAGGTGGGATAGAGCTTATCTGGGGCCTGGGGAGCTGTAGGATGAGGACCTGTTTCTGCAAGATGCTCTGTCCCCTCAGCTCTTGGCTCCATCTTCCTTGCCTTGGCCACATATCCAGAAATGTGTGCTCCCTAGTCCTGGAGTAGCTCCTGTTCTTCAACAGCCAGGAGACTGTGAGTGCTGAGGTTTCCTTTGCGCTTGACATAGATGTCAGTGTACCTTCAAACACTTCTCTTGCCTAGGAGAGCTCTGTGCTCTGAATCAAGATCTGAATGGCCTGTCTTGCCCCAGCCAAAACACGACTGTTCCCTGTGTTTCTTCCAGTACTTGTTTTATTTGTCCCATGAGACAAATAAAGTTACTTCCCTGAGGAGGCTTTGACATAGGCAGCTAGAGACCAGCAGCTGGAGTCTTTTCTTAATATGTAGTCGCACTACACTTTCCTTTCCTTCATCCTGTTCCATCCAAGCACTTTCTGTGGACTCGTGTAAGCAATCCCTGCTCTCCCTGGGGCTGCAGCCCCTTTCCACTCCATTCCTGCATGCAATGTTGTTACTCAAAGCAGATCCCAGCATGGTGCCTGGAAAAGAGCTGTTTTCTCTCCTGAGTAGGTTCTCCAAAGCTGTTATTACTTTTCCAACAGCAAATACAAAGCAAGTGGAAATGTTGGCTGATGCTGCTAACAAAATTCTTACGCATCTATGTGTGCTTTGAAATGCTTTCATCCCGCTGCCCTGCTCAAGGGGTACCAGGCACCAAGGGAAGCCTGTCAATGTAAATGTCAAAAGGATCTTTGGGTTCTCATATCTGTCAGGGGGATCCTGTCCATTTGCTATTCCAGGGGCTGGGAGGCTGTCCACAATGCTGGACCCTTTAGCATCCGGACTCACGGAAACAAAGGGATTCTTAACCTAACTTTTATCTTGAGATCTAAATCCCCATGGAAACCAAGGATCATATTAGAAGACTCGGTAGGTGTATGGACTGTGATGGCTCTTACGCCCAGGCACACAAGTTTTCGGGAGCACTCCTACTACTGACGGGAAATTATGGTTGAGTGGTCTGGAGAGGGAAGGTCTCTGAGGCCAAAAGAACAGGTCCTCAGGCAAGAAGCAAGGGCTGTTTGTCACCAAATATGAACAGTACTAGTCCCCATTCCCTCTAAGTTACAGCTGGGATTTTGTGATGTCTGTAAAGCTGCTGAAAAATTAGGGTCTTTGCAAACAAGTCACCTTCTGCTGGTGTCCTGAGAACTGCCACTGGGAAACTAATAAAGAAGCTGTGTCCTTTAGCCACCCAAGGCCCACTTCAAACAGAGATTTGTTTAAAGTAGGAATATCTCTGCAAAGATGCACTGCTACCTTTGCTCTTCCTTTCCCTCCCTCAGCTACATCTCCTTGCCAGGTCCTCTTCCAAGAGCAATTAGCCCTGGTACCTGCAGAAATCAAGGACACTCTCCACATAAATCCTCTCTGCTTTTGTTTTATCATCCCTGTAAGCCAAGTCACTGTGCCTGATCTGCCTAGGTTAATACTGAACCTTTTTCCCTTACCTCCTCCTGCTCAGCTTCTTGGTTTCAAACTGTTTTGTACACCTGAGACTAATGAAGGCATCTTTGAGGGAGGCATAGGGATGAGTGAGGAGTGACTATTGGGGTATCCAAATGCACAAGCCTCTGCTATGTAGGCAACTGCAGACCAGACAAACTTGTGACACCCTGCCTCCCTCCCAAGCACCCCTGCTGGAGAGCACTCGTGCCTGGGAGAAGGGTAAGTACAGAGCACCTGGCTCGTTAGCATGAGAATCACCACTGCTTTATGCCTTCCAGCTAATGGGTGGTTTTAACTCTGCTAATCTCTAATCAGTGCCGGAGAAACCTAAACAAACTAGCCTGGACCATTCCAAAGCATTCATAATTAGTGGATCAGGCTCAAAGATAATGCATTTAGAGCTGGTCTAAAAACATTTCAGATAGGGTGAATGTAAATAAAGTGGCCTATAATTGACCCTTCTGCTGACATCTGAACTCTGGCTGCGCTGATGCACCTGGGCAAAACAATATGAGGATGAAGAAGAGTGCCTGGGGCATCAGGCAGGTCCAGACCTACCTCTGAGCGTGACCTGTGGAGCAGCAGAGCTAAGGATGTGGATCAGAGCCACAGGAGCTTGTGGGGTACCCGAGCCCCTTGCACGTGAGCCAGCCAGGCTCCAGAGAACAACTGCTGATGGAAGTGTGAAACAAGCTGATGAGTTTTGGGGGGATGGAAGTACAAGAGGCTGATGTGCAACTATAGGTGTAACTCTGGCAGTGCAAGTAAGGTATGCAGCGAACCTCTGGGCACCTAACCCTGACGAGGAGGAAGACGTGATGCTGGGAACTCATTTCTGGGCCATTCGTTTATTTCCTTGAAAGCTTGCTGTTTACAGTGTGATTGCCTTGGGGAGCAGCTGTGGGCAAGATGGAACAAGTGGGTCTTGGCAGTGCCTCCCTCCTCCCTGCAGGGCTCTGCTCAGCTCACTCCCACCACCCCAATTCAATGAGCAAAACTACTGGACTGGGGTGGCTGAAGGCACGTTAAGTTTCATGCGCCAGGGCAGCATAGGGCTGGAGCATTGGAACCTACAGTCCTGGGGAGTGTGTAGGGAGGGGCAGAGAGCCAATACCCTGGCATCCAGTAGCCTGGATTTTAAGGCTTAATGTTCCTTTTGAGGGGGAGTAAGGGTCCCTCCTGCAGGGGCAGAGGACAGGGCAGAGCTCCTTCTGCCCCTGCTACCGACTCACCCTGGCCTTGGTCATGTTCCCCTGGCACCCCCTGGGAAGGGATGGGGACGGGGGAGGGAACACCCCCTGCCATCCCACTCTGATGTGCTTCACTGTGAGCCACAGGCAATTCCCATCTCCCAGTACTTTTTACTCATGGCCGAACTTTGCTGAATCTCCAGGGAGAAAGCAAAATGCTGGCGACTAAATACACCAATCCCAACCTTTGTCTTCACAGCCTCCCCTTCATCATCACCTGCCCCTCACCACGCCAGCTCTGGGACTCGGGAGACTTTCTTCAGCACTTACCACAAAGCACTTTGTGTCAGTCTACTAAAAAGCAGGACTTTAAAAATAATAACACTGTTTTAATCTTCTTGACTTTTTTTTTCTTTCTTCCCCCTCTCCCCCGCCCCCCATTACCCATGAAGAAAAAATGAGGGAAAGAAAAAGGCAGAAGGGCACTTTGTTTTCTCCCCCCACACACTCGGAGCTGTAAAATACTTCTTAATCATTGGGAGCAAGAGGATCTCCGTGCTGGGCCTCCACTTTTTGTTTGTGAGTTTATTTTTCCTAATTCATCCTTGACAAAGGACAGAGCCATAAAAGAATCGACCAGCACGTCTGTGGGAAAAAACTGCCCTGAAAAGGGTCGGAGGAATACTGTAGCATTTCCAAACAATTCCAAGGGCTAAAGCCTGTATGAGATGCAGCTTCAGCTATAACTTGCCTTTCTAGGAACAAGCCTACATCTGTTTGGCAATGCCATATTTTGTAGGGTAAAATAAACCCTTGAGAACAAACAGGCCAGCTTATCCAGAAGGGTAAATGCCTGGGAACAGAGCTCACTTGTTAATCCTAAAACTGTCAGCAAAGACCCACTGGAGAAATTATAGCTGGCCACGGGCACTCAAGCTGTTTCCCTCTGCCTCCCCGCCTCCCCCCATCCCCACAACAGCTGTAAAATCTTCTTTATTGTTCTGCTGGAGTTGGAGAGCGGCACAGAGAGGTCTCCCAGCCCAGGGCTGCAGCAGCAGGGGCAGGGGGAACATCTGATCCATTGTATCTGCACCGGTGTTATTGCTTCAGTGGCAGACAAAGAAAATGACGGCGATAAAAGAAGGAGAACAGCCCGAGCATCTACTAAAGAGGCATATGAACAGCAAATCCTGGCTCGTTCCCACATCTGAGCTGCGTACGGTTTCTTTCCCTACACGATCATTATGTTTAATGTCCTCCTGCAATTCAGGCAGCTGAGCCAGCGGAGCCCCTTCCCTCCCCCTCCTCTCTACCTTCCCTTCTCTCATCAGATTTCGAGCCCTCCCTGTGGAAAAATGATTTGCGCACAAGCAGCCTACACAACGGTGCTTAGAAGGAATTTGCCCCTGCCAGGATTTATTAATGGCACCCCAGTAAATGCCCCCAGCAAAACAGGCTGCTGCAAGCATCAAGTGCGTTTTGAAAAATCGGGTTTAAATCGTCCCTTGGGGAATGACCTATTGGCCACCTAAAAAACACAGGATTGGTTTGCTATATAATTAAGTTCAGGCCATCTCTTGTGCTTACACATGCAGAAACCCAGATGTCAGCTTGGTGCGAGTCAAAGTTCTGGGCTCTTTTAAAGCACCACAAGACAGACTGTGAGGGCATAACATTTGCCACTGGAAGAAAACCTACTCTGAATACTTGGAATATTTAACTGACTGCAACAGATAATTAGCCAAACCCTCTTACGCCTCCAAATATAGATTCATTAGTCATATGAAAATATCTCATTGGAACCAAATGTGAGTCATTAGTGAAGTCAACAGCAGATCATAAAAAAGGTACCAAGAGCGTCCTTCCCGCTATCCCCAAGAAGTTGTAAGTGTGCAGTGAAAATAATTTGCTCCATTTTCTATTGAACATCTGCTGGGAAATCTGTTTAAAAGGGAGGCTTTTGAAGGGCTGCTGGTATGCAGGGCTGTGCATCCCATTTTCCCACTTTGAGACCTGTGGGAGTAACAATTGCAAATTCTGTGATGGGCTTTTTAAATGTTTTTTGGTTTTTTTTTGTCTTCCTGAAGAGACTTTCTCAAGTCACCCAGGCTAAAATTTGGGTTCTCTAATATAAAAAGAGATTTTGTAACATGAAGTAGAATAAAAATCTCTCCATTATTTGCTTGTAATTTCAGGGGAACAGGTTTGTTGGCTTGGAATTTCAGAGTCCTCTACACTCAGAGCAATGAGTGCTGCTGCCACAGAGACCCCAAAACCAACTGGATACTTTCCAAAGTGAAATAGGATTGGTTAAAATCAGTGTCCAGCTTAAGGAAGGTGCAAACAAGCAATGGTGTGTTTTAAAAATTAAAGCAAATGGGTAGCTCCTCTATGGCAAGGTATCTGCAGCATGATGGGCAGACAGAGAAAGGGACCATGCTTGATTAAACTCTTGTAAAACCTGAGTTATTGTTTGGGAAGACCCAGGGACTGGGATGGGACTGCATACTCAGTCCCAGGACGTATCACAGATTTCACGGAGCATGCTGAACGCTGCAGTCCATCAACCGATCCTGCAGTCATCAATCTCACAAACAAACATGTTGTTGTATAACTCCAGAGCCGTGAGTAATCCTGTGCCAAAAGTTGTGTTGCGCGAATCGTCAACAGCAGCATTCTGCATTTTTCTTAAATTGAAAAAAAACAAAACTAGAACAACAAAAAATTACACCAGCAAATTTTAAATGCTCCAGAGCTGACATTTTTCCCGTGGCTGAGGCAACTCAGGCTGCCTCAGTGCCTGACTTTAACCATACACCCCAAAAAGATATTAACTGAGTTTTCCAGCTTCATTAGCTCAGTTGCATTGCCTTGGCTTTGTTGTTACTATTTTTTTTATTGCAGAAAAAAAAGTCACCTCTACGTAATACCCCTTGTACTTAAAATCCTCTGTGTAGTCTGTGACAGTCGGGCAGCAGGAAAAGGAGTGTGATAGGGTTTGAAATGGGCATTTCACACCAAAACCCCAAGGCTCAGAGCCCTCTGTCTCTGTGCCTCTGGTTGTACCCCACTTTTGGTCACTCTCGTGAGGCAGTGCCACAAGGGAGGTGCTGAGTCATATGCAGATGGCTTTGATCAGGGGGTAAAATGCCCTGTGAGCAGCCAGGCTGGAGACATGGGGCATCCCTATGGGCATGGAGCCCTGTGTCTCCAAGAGGTCTCACCCAACCACAGGGTCCTGCTCCCATGGAGGCAGGGTGGCTCCCAGGCTCAACATCTGGTGAGCAACTGAGTGTTGGGACCATCCCTGAGTCCAGGTTTTGGTCCCCATCCCCATGGTGGCACCTGGACTGAAATGTGGTTGCTTGTGCCAGGCCTGGCACTTTTGGGGCAGTGGGGTGACAGTGGGCCCTTGCTTACGCCCTCAGCTGCCCTCGTTTCTGGGGCTGTGGAGATCACCCAGTTCCCCCTCTCCCAGCACTGGGTGTTGCTGTGAGGCACGACCCCAGCCCGCTGGTGGAGTGGGATCTCTATCCCTCCCTGTTCTAGGTGTCTCTGTGCGGCGGATCTTGATTCCCTCCGTGTCTGGCCCCGCCGTATTCAGCGGGGCAGACCCCATCCCCGGAGGGACACCTTGTCTCCCACTGCAGAAGGCCCTCGCCCCGTGTTGGTCAGACTCCCCATTTCCTCTTTGGCTCATCCCCAATCTTGCGTGCGGCTACCCCCAACCCTCTCCGGGTCTGATCCCCGCTCCCCACCGGGAGGGACAGCCCCGACTGCCGCGGGGGAACGGGGGCGGGCGCGGGGGCGGCTCTAGGACCCAGCGGCGGCGCGGCGCGCCCGGCCCCGCTCAGCTCCGCTCAGCCCGACTCCTCGCCGAGCCCAGCCGACCTGTGTCGTGCCGTGCCGTGCTGTGCCTCGCCGTGCCGTGCTGTGCCTCGCCGTG
>VZTD01002597.1:2373952-2458585 GCA_013397725.1 Rhagologus leucostigma
CGGCACGGCGCGCCGAGAGCCGCGCACCGGGGACGGGGCACCGAGCGCCCTGCGCGGCGCGCCAGGGACCGGGCACTGCACGCCGGGGACCTGGGACTGGGGACCGCCCTCCGGGCTTCGGGCGCTGGGGACAGTGCATCGTGCATCGCTCACCGGGTACCGGGCACTGGGGACAGTGCGTCGTGCCCCGCACACCGGGCACTGGGGACAGGTGGGCGCTGGGCACCGCGCCCTCGGGAACGTGTGCCGGGGCAGCGTCGGGGTGCCGGAACGTCCAGGGGACAAAGGAATCCTTAAGGGTGGCCTCAAGGAGGTCCTCCCGGGGCAGAGTGACCCAGCGGGAGGGCGGACAAGGGGAATTGGTGCGGGAGAGGAGCGAAAGTAAGTCCAGGGAAGCACAAAGAGGGAAGGAATGAGAGGGGCGCTGGAGGGGGGACAAAGCATGAGCGCATCCCTGAGGTGGGGAGAATGGGATATTTGGGGGTGCAGTTACTTCGGAGGTTAGAGAGGTTTCCTTGGCATGGGGCAGGAACCCCAGGGGTGGAATGTACCGAGGTGTGTGTATGTGGGGGGGAATGTAGGTACTGCTCCAGGGGGCAGGCTGGAGGTTGGGGTCTTTTAGGGGGAAAAAAAACCACCACGGGAATAGATAAGGGTGAACTTTGGGGAGATGCAGCTGAGGGGCAGGGAGGGTCCTTTGGGGAGCAGAGAGAAGTGAACGTTCAGATTTGTGTTTGGTGGAGGAGTAAAACCACCCTGAAGGGTGATGGATGCCCCAAAGATCTGGGGAGAGGAGGTGTGGGAGGACCATGTGCTGCCTGGTGGGAAGGGGGAGGCTGAGGGACTGCAGAGGCCCTGCTATGTGAGGAACCTGTTCCCTATGGCCACCCTTCCAGCAGAGCCCACCTTGGAGATGACGTGACCTCTGCCGGCTCCCGTGGGGGTCTTGGCCCACTCAGGCCCCCCTGCTCCAGGCACTCGGTGCAGGGACAAGAGGAGCGTCTCCCGGAGGCACAGCCCCGGGGACAGGGACGCCAACAGGCTCCTGACCTGTTGCTGTGATTGCTGTGGGAGGGAACGCTCTTGGGGTTGCCTATACAGCAATGCTGGGTTTTATTAATGCCTCCTCTCCCCTGCGATCAACTGCAAGCTCTTTCCTTTTCCGTGGGATGTTGAGAATTGACAAATCAGCTCTGGAAATAGAAACCAGCACTTTCTCCTTTGTAATCACCCCTCCTTGACTTCTGCTGCCTTGCTGGTTATGCTCCCCTGGCTGTGACTGGGGCTCTGACCCTGTTTGCATAACTAGTTCAGCAGCACGACTTTGAATTCCCTCTCTTCCTTCTTGAGGCTTTATTTAAAAGCACTCTGAACCGGGCTGTACCTCTTGGCTTCCCTCTCTGTGAGGATGGGAATGCAGCCAGGTACCTGTGCACGCTGCTCCGGGTACCTGTGCATGCCGCTCTGCTCGAGGAGGAGAGATGGAGAGAGAGGAGTAAAGAAAAACAGCAGCACCGAGAACTTTGCACTTCTCAAACTGCTGCTTCGCACAGCCAGGCTGCGACTGCTGTTGTCCCCCTCCTGTCCCTGCACCTTTGTCCAGCTGTGAAGGGCTGTGGAGAGCCAGGACTCTGGAGAACATGTTGATGAGAAATCTTCCTTGACTACAAAACATGAGTGTCAAGGGAATGAATTTTAAGACTCTCCTGAAGAAGCCAAGGGCATTTAGATTTAAGGAATTTGGAGCTGACTTCCAGGCTTATGCTTTTACAAAAAGCTGGGGTGGGTGGAGGGCATTGCAGTGATGGGCTGAGAGGTAATTTTCTGAGTTAGTTCTTCTTTTTTGTTTAATGCACTTTAATTCAGAATTACGTTAACTTCACTCAGTATTTTGCTTGATTTTATTGTCTTTATTCCTTTACAATGGGTGTGATTTATTTGATTGTATCTCTGTGTGTAATACACACAGACATAAATAGCACAGTTTAAGAACCCTATAATGTATGTGGTGCTCTGTAATATCCATGGGGGTGAATAATAAAAATACTGGCACATCCTTAACCAGCGTGATGTGAAACATGCAGCTGGAATATTCGCAGTTGAGCATGTCTTGGCAGAGGAGCTTGGACATTCAGAAAAGGGTTTGCGATCTTCAGATTACAAAACTTTTAACAGGTTGTTGTAGCCATTAGGAAGAAAAATCCCAACCAAACCAAAACAACCAAACCCACAACAAAAACAAAATCCGAATCTGCCAGCTTCACTTGATACTCTTCTCTTCAGACTCTCATCTTTGATCCCATCTGCACTGTGCTTGCTAAACATATATGAAGAAGCTGAGTTTGCTTTTTGTTTTAAGCAGTGACAGGGAAAGCACTCTGGCACCCAAAAGAGCAGGGACTGGAATTTGCTTTCAAATGCTGATGTTAAGCCAGTTTCAAGAGTGCCCCAAGAGCAAGTTTTTGCCTGCAAAAAGCAGGTGTTGAGGGTTTTTTGGTGTGGTTGGTTTTGTGGTGCTTTTTTTTCTTTTTAAATGTGCTTAAAGGTATTTACCCTTTTTCCCCTTTCCAGCTTGAAAAGGCTCCTTTGGCTGATTCAGGACTGGAATGCAGAGCTCGTGCTATTCCTAAATTAAGAGGTTGGCAAGTTTTTTTGTCCCTGATGAGAGGCAGAAGGATTGCCCAAATGAAACAAGGAATAAAACTCCGCAAATTCTCCTGCTATGGCTCCAGCATTGTTTAGTCTTCCACTAAAGTCTGTAAAGCCAATCCTGAAATGGTTGTAGGCGGAAAGTAACATAAACCACCATGTAGCTAAGAAGCAGGGGATGTTGCTCATTGCACAAGAGGCTTTGGGTATTTTGGAGATGTGGGGAATGTTGGAACAAAGTAGCAGCAGTCTGTGGAAATCAGTCTGAGAACTTCTGCCCTCCCTGGGGAGGCGAGGGCATCAACTTCCACCAGTGGTGGGAGTGAGGTGGAGACTCAGCATCTCCCGGGATCAGGGCCTTTTAGGTAGTTTTGGTGCCTCTGGACCACATTCCTTTGCAGTTTGTTTCAGGTCATGGTGTAACAAATATCCATACTTCTGACTGGAACTGCCTGACCTGGGGATAGGGTTGTTACTGTGTGTGCAGAGCTTGCAGAGCTCATGCTGCTCTTGAGTGTATTTATTCTCTCAGCACCTCAGCAAGATTATCACGCTGTTTTGCAGATGGAGTAAATGATGTGCCCAAGGCCCTCCAGGACACAGGGAGCAGAGTGAGGACTGTCTTTTCATTGTGCTAGTCTGTGTCCTGGCAGAAAATGTCCCAGTCCCTACAGCGACCTTCTATTCAAACAGGCCTAAGGTGGCCATATGGGTCTTGTAGACACAGTGTGATTTGAGAGGCATTTTAGGTACCACTGGGGTCTTTCAACCCCTCCAATCTCAGCCAGAAGGTGGGGATTCTGCCTTCTGTTTGGCCATGATGAACTGGAATCAGGGGCTTGTGTGGTGTTGTCCAGCTCTCAGCTCCCATGTCCTTTCCCATCTGCTGGGTTCGGCTCTCACCTTATGTCAGAGTAGGCTGGTTCAGGAGATAGTCCTGCAGCAAGCCAGCCCCAGAAAACAATTGTCAGATCAATGACCTGAACTGGCTCAAGGTGCAGCAGGGTGCCCAGCAGGATGTCGAGTGCTGCTCCCAGGTGGGAACTTATGCTAAGAGGTGGAGCAGGGCAGATCTCAATGGTGTCAGCAAATGCCCTAGATTGTTTTGCCCAAGCTATGAGAATAGCTGAAGAACGTATGTTCTCCTAATGGAGACAAGATCGTAGCTTGTTCTACTCTGAAAAAAAGGTTCTTGAGCCACTGTTCAAAGCTGACCAGTTAAGAGATTTTTTTTTCCCTTTACCAGTGCAGTTCAATTGTGTTTGTAGTATTATTTTGTTGTTGGGATACTTGTACGAATTTAGTGAGATATGTTTCAGAACTCAGTGCTAGCTAATGAGTCCTGCTTTGGATCTCACTTATTTATTAAAACAAATGTGGTTTTTTTTTAGTCCATGCCAGTGCAAAGTAACCTTTCCAAAGGGAAAGAGAGCTGTGCAAAGAATGTGGCTCCAAGCAAACTTGAACTTGGAGGGATGGGGTGGCCTTATTCACCTGATCAGGGTCTCTACTTTGAACTCCCATGATACAAAAGCAGCGTCAAAATAGTTAACTGTTAAAAACACAGCTTGTTTTAGCATCCAGCTAAAATCCGTATTTGGGTAGCTCCAAATGCCACACATCCTTCCTTACAGGTCAGATGTCAAAACCTTCATTTCCCCTTGGCAGGCAGCTGCTAAAAGACAGTTTAATGTATTACTCCAAAACACAGAAGACTCTGAAGTTGGAGGTAGCATAATGTAACTGGAATTTTAACAGTGGCTTGAAAACCATGCCAGTAATGCTATGAATGCATTTTACATGTCTACTGAATTGCCAGGAAGACTTCTGCTTTTCTCCTGCTTTTATAAGGAAGTGAAGCATCCGTCATGATCTGCATGTGCATCTGTGTATTTGTCCTTCTGCCCCCACAACTTCTGACCCTGTCAGTCAAACTGGCGGATCCAACGCAGCAGTGGATGTCCTGAAAGTACTGTGTCGCTAAAACGTGGGTGAGGAGTAGAGGAGAGCCGGGCTGTGAGTGTCCCCCTCATCCTGTGCTGGAAGCACATGAGCAAGAGGGAGGTTAGTGAGGAGTGCAGCAACCAGGCGTTCAGCCTGGCTTAGGCAAGCTTGGGCATTGCCACATGTCAGGGAAGCCAACTACGAGAACCAAATCCACAGGAGTGTGTTAATCTATGTGTCCATAGCCACCACAACAGCTCTGCCCAGGATAAGCCGAACACCTGCACAGCTCCTTGCCTTGGAAGAAATTATTAAAAGTGTAATGCAATTAGTAACAGCTGTAGGGATGATAGGTGAATGAGAAAACCACACAGCTCATCTGTCCTCATTGCCTCTGAGGCTTTGCCAGTAGGTGGACCAGGTCTTCATGCTCCTCCACTGCAGCTGTGCCTGGTCAAGAGCTAACTTAGTCATCTTTTAAGTATTAAGACAATAAATAACACCTTTGTGAAGCAGCTTCTTGAAAATAATGCTATCCCCTGCCACAGTCCCACTGGAGTTTGCCATGGTGGGAGTGATGCTGGTGTGAAAATGATGGTTTGGAGGGAGAGGGAAGCCTGGGAAGATTTTAAGGCTCTGACCCAAAGCAGAAATGTGTTTTCATGCTGTCCCTTGGCAAATGATCTGTTTCCTTCTTGCCCTTTGCAGTTGTTTCCTTTCCTCTGGATTTCAGCCTTATACTCACTGAGTATGGTATTTGTCAAGGGAACAGCAAGAAGCCCTGTCTGTGAGAAAGTCCATGTCGTTTGTTTTATCCACATCCAGGAATTGAGCTGAGATAAACAATTCAGGAGGCAAAACAGTGAAAACTGGAATGTGAGAGGTGTCTTTGTGTATGGCTCTGTACTAGACCTGGCTGCAGTATCATCTGGGTCTAATTTATCTGCCCGATGAGCAGCTGTCGCTGTTACCCACAAACACAACTGGATTTGTGAAGGCAGGGTTTCATCCCAGCAGCCAGCAGCATTCCTGTACCTGCTTTTCCTGGTCATGTGTTCTGAGCTAAGGAGCTAGGAGAAACAGTAGTTTGCCTGGTGGATTATTTGCATTTCTATTTGGATTGGACAATTCTAACTTTCTGAGCATGGTAACATCTGCCTTTCCTGCTGGGACTCCTTCAGGGAGGATCTTTTTCTCTAAGCAGACAGTAAGAGGAAGGCCAAGGTAGAATGTAAAGATGCTTTATAAAGCATTTCTGTTACAGAAGGAAGGCTGAGCTTGGTGGTGTACTGAGTTTTCAGGCATAAGAATTCCTGTTTTCTTTCCTTGAATTGGGGTGAGATACGTGACTGTGATAAGTCACTGTGATAAGACTGTCTGCTAAGCAGACCCTTTCTGTATTAGAGAGATGCAAATCCATTGCTATTGCTTACACTTCCACTATCGCTTCCACCCATCTTCACCCCAGCTCTCCCTTGGGAAGGTGCTGCTGGAATCAGTGACCCTATGGCAGTGTCCTTTAGCAGCGTGTTCTTTAGCAGCATGTCCTGAACACATTGTGCTTGGCTTTCCAACTTGTGCTCTCTGACTATTTGCATCTGCCAAAAGGGGCAGGTTTGTCCCGAGGCCTGCATTAGTGCCCCGTGTCTTCCGGGGGGAGGGAGCTGTGGTACGTGTGTGCACCAGTGCAGCAGCGTGGTGCCTCGTGGGTGCTGCGTGTGCTTTGGGACTGGGAGGCTGACCATGGTGCGTGGTCCTGCTGTGGACTTGTGAGAGAAAGAAAAACCCTTGCTGGTGGTCCTAACATGTTGTGCAGATTATTCTGCTGAGCTGATGTCGTGGCAGCCGTGTGCCATTTTCTTCCCGGTGCACGTTCTCATGCTCTGTCATACACGTCTTGGTCTTTGTCTGGACCTCCAGGACCATGACAAGGAGTTTACCCAATCAAATCTTCACTTTTCTGGAAGGATGAGTTTTCTGCCAATTTATCAAATTTCGAATCTAGTCTTATTATTTCCACAAAGACAAACTACCTTCAGCAGACCAAGTCTGACTGAAACATCTCTGCCTACTTTCAGCAGTCACTGCCAGCAAGCTGGAAGGTGTTTTTCATTCACAAACTGGCCAAGTGTGACCTCATTAAACGTTGAGTTGACACCTAATTACAAGAACACGTGATATGATGGCTATCCTAGGCAAAGGCTGAGGAGAAAGAGGTTAGTGCTCAGTTATCAGAGCTTTGCTGCAGCCCAGCATTTGACGGCTCTTTGTAATTGCATTATTGATTGATTTCTTCTCAGTGTTTTGCCAGACATGTCATTTAGTGAGATAGCAGGGGGAAGATGAAGTCTCTTGCTGCATCAGCTTAGGGTAGAAATAAATTGTTTAAGAAAGAAAAGGATCAGTAATCACATGCCTTTCTTATGGACTGAAATACTGGGAGACATCAGGTCACTTTTATAAGCCTTGAACTATCCTCTGACATTGCAGCTTTTATTCTGAAGAAAGCTGCACTGTGCCTCTTGGCTGGTAAGGGAACAAGTTCACTGCCTGGTGCTCTCTGTAGTCAAAGATCCCATTAATTCTGCCGGCTGCAAGGAACAATTTCTTGGTATTTCATTCTGGACTGTAATTGAGAGTGACACAAAGCACTGGTGGGAATTGGACTGTGTTGAAATCCCTGATTTTTCTTACAGTTTTCTGCAGATAAACCAGCTCAGGTGGGGTGAGGGTATTTCTAATGCTCTGCCCTTGAAATTTATAATATTTTCAACACCTTACTGGCTGGAGGCAATTTTAGAGAGGTGTTTTTGTGCCTCCTTGCAGCTTGTCCTTGTAGCCAGGTGGTGCAGGGTGTCTACAACATTGACACACAGTGCACTGCACTCACTTGCGTGACGACGTGTGTGGGACAGTCCTGTAGTCCTGTAATACCATGAAAATTCATAAAGCTTTGCCCAGTATTTTTGCTCCAGACTACAACAAGATTTCCCAGTACAATGTCTCTGTTCAGACTTAAGCCAGAAGTCTGTTCTCAGCTCTCTTGGCTAGTTGTAGAAGACTTAGTCCAAGCTGATGAATTTCTCTTGGCTTGGTGAGGAGATTGAAGCCTTCCCTTGTTTTCTCCTTGCTGTTTTCTAACTAGAAAAGGGTGAACATCTGATGTCCATGTCTTCAAGAGTACTTGCTGCTCAGTCTGAGGTGACTGGTGAGTTGTTGAAAGTGTTTTTGTGGTTTTAGGTGTCATTTAAGATCTTTTTGGTACCTCCAAAGATTAGGTATGTGTCCTTAGTGTGACCAGGCTCTTGTAGTGTAGGGAGTGCCCTGTATTTAAGAACTCCTGCATTTTGCTCCAGTGAAACTGGACAGAATCTGAATTTTTTTTTCCATGTGGAAGGTTGCAGGGGGTCATTTTCTCTTTGAGCCCAGGAGGTTTTGTCTGCAGTGCTCAGTGTGCAATTCGGCTGCAGGCTGAGCCAGGGGGGAATGCTCCTCTCCCATTGCATCCAGAGGGTCACCTCCCTCTGGCTCTTCAAAAACAAGCAGAAGTGGGGAGAAAAACTGAGGTTTAGTGAAGAGGAGTGGCATGAAGAGGAGAAGCAGGATGGGTGGCTGGCGTGAGGCTCCATCCTTCCACTGTTGGAGCCTGGAGCTGGTGCTGGGGCTCTTCCTCGTAGCCCGGACTGCGACTGTGGCTACCAAGGCTGTGGATAATCCAAGACAGCTGGCTCAGAGACTCCCCACGGTGCCTGGTTTGTATCCTCTGGGACCTGGCTGCTGGGAGGGTTTGGTGTGAAGGCTGGAGCCACCATGGTGTTTCTGTTCACGGTGGAGCTGACCCAACAGCCCTGGGACTTTCCATGGCTGTTTTTAGTTCCTCCTCATCTTCCTTGCTCACTCTGCAGTGCCTGTGCTAAAGACAAATTCCAGTTGTATTGGTGAATTATATCTTGGTACTTGGGGACACCTCTCAGGAGTGCTGCAATCCACCCTTCCCTCCGTAGTTGCTTTGCTCTTCTAGCTTTGCAGCTGAACCAGTGTAAGGAAAATGCTGAGTGATGACACTGCAACGAGTCTTAACTTTCTGAAGGTGGAAGAACTGTTCCAGGCTCCATCCCAGGCTCTGAAAAGGCATCTCTTAGTCCAGCTGATCAAGGACAATGCTCTTTTTCTGGAACCTTTTCTGTCTGCACTACTGGGCTCCAACAGCCATTCTTCTAGCATAGTACCCACTACTAACTAAGGGCCATGATTTTGAAATGGTTTGTTATGTGTAGAGGGCCCTTTCTTTTTGTCTGAACATCATCCAAACTTCAGAGATAGAATGGCAGGGAAACCACTGCTGCACCATCTTGATCTGACTGGGGTGTGAATGAACAAGTAAATAATCTGCCAAGATGGAAACTGGGAAGAGGAGGCCTAAAGCAAAGGCTGGCCATGGTAGGGTGCCTCTTCCTTTGGCCAGGGTGAACAGGACTGCTTCCATGGCTTGTGCAGGGGTGGTTTGGGCAAGATTTTGTTCAGGCAGAAATCCAGGTTGCTACAGACAGTCCATTACAGAGATCATTTGGAGCAGAAGATCTGGATTTCTACTCCAGGGAAAGGTGTTTAGGGAATATTGCCATTCCTGGGACAGGATGCTGGGTCAGCAGTAGAGGTAGTATTTAGAGGCTAACCCACCAATCCATTACTGAATTTAAAGAGCACTCTGGAACTGGGAGAGAAAAGTAAGACTATGGCAAAATGGTGCTTTCTTACAGGTCAGCTCCCTGTGGGAATTCCGAGTCGTTTTGCTGTTGTTGATTTCAGTAACTAAAATCAGTGTATTCTCTCCCTTTTTTCCTTGCCAGACCCACAGATCCTGTCACCTCGCGCTTTCAGATTCCATTAATTCTTGTGCATTATTGAGGGATTTTGGTTGATTAGATTCTTGCCTGGAATTTCTCTGCGGAGGGGCCTGGCTTCCCACTGCCTGCAGATGGGACCTGTAAAGCTCAACTTCCTCACACACCCAGCTGGGTGGTGGGAATACAACTTTAGATGTCTTCAGGACAAACTTGGTACCCTGTTCACCTGTTGCTGAGAGCATGGCCAAGACTGGGCAGGTGGAAAGCAGTTGGTCTACAGAGCTTTGAATAAAGTCGAAATGCCTGTTTTGGGCTGACTTTGGAGGTCTAGGAAGGTCTAGACCTCTCTGCACATAACTGAGGCATGGTTGGTCTGTGGGCACTGGGAGGAATTTGGCATGGAGCCCTCTGAAGCAACTATCTAGTCTAGTAAAACTCGGGCTTTGGGAGTTGGTGTGAGGAAATAACAACATCCACTTTGGTTTCTGCAGGCTCTGTCCCGGGGGCCGGTTGGGTGTTGCAGGAGGCCACAGGAATCCTGCTTGTGACCACAGCCAGATTAATGGCCACTTGGGCAACTTTTCAGAAGTGAGGAATTTGTCCACTTTCACAATAATGGCTAGAAATTCCACATGAATTAATTAGTTTTATTACAGGACTTGTCCTTCCTGCTCCTCCAGGGCTGCCTGAAACACTGAACTCATTACATGAAGAAATGGAAATAGTACTAAAAATAAGAACTGGTATTCCAAGCCTTTGTGAGGAAACACACAGAGTATACTGACATCCTCCACCAGACATGCTTCCCAAGCTGTGGCTTTTGGCCAGATGAGATCTAAACCCGAGTTTTAGATCAATTGCAGCCACTTAAACACCCCAGTCTGCTCCACAAAGCAGTCTTCTCTCTTATTCCCTGCTCAGCTTAGGCTGTTCATCTAGGCTCTGTAATAACTCGCACAATTTCAGAGCCTTGGATGTTGCACAGTGAAGGCTGCACACCTTCAGCCTCCTCTCCCCATTAGAATGGGTTTCCCAGCTTGCAAGGACACTGTTTGCTTTTATGGTAATGAAGTGCTTGGAAATACCCCTGGGAAAGGGTGCTCTGCACTTGAGTTATGGTAGCATGGGACTTGGGAAATGTTTGATTGAGTGTAGTCAGAGTAATGTTAGACTGAGTAAATATTTTGGGAGCCCAGAGCTGGGAACTTCCCCTTGCTTACGTTTGTGCGGGGGTCAGCCTGCAGAAACTTACCACCTCTCACACGGCTTTTAAACAAATGTTGTCCATGGACTCAGTGTGCTTTTATTTTAATCCCTTTTTAGAAGTGCTGGTGTTGTCTTGAGATTTGCCCTGCTGGTAAGGGCAGGTGTATTGCTTGCCGGTCATTCCAGTGTTTGCTTTATGAACATTGCTTCAGATACTTGTGGTTGGACAGGGGTTGTCATTTGAGTCTGACCCCTCCTTTCTGCTCAGCCCCACCTTTGTGACCCAGGCATGACTTGGTTTTTTTGGATGAAGTGAGTTCGACATGGGAAAGCTGACCAGTGAGGTGGTAAAGTTCCTGCAGGTCCCATGACACAGAGCGGTTTGGTTGCTGCTCAGCCCTCTTGAGAATTCGTCCTCATCCTGGACGATGGCCAAATGAGCTAACAAGGACTGAAATGCAGAATTTCCAGCATTAACAAAACGTGCCCTGTACAAAGAGTAAAAAATGCAAATGCAGACATAGATTCTTTAATCTCAGATGGTTGGAAAGCTTCCGTTGTTCTAATAATGTTTGTTGTGGATTTCAGTCGCTGCTTTCCTCCATTTTTCTATTTATTCTTTTTATCAGGCTGGTTTCAAGGATATGTTACCTTACTCCTGGCCATTAGGCTGGCCCTGCCCATGCTGAAACTGACCTTTGCAAATTCAGACCACACTGAAAATGCTTGGGCAGTGCAGATCTGATAGGGCAGTAGGTGAACCTGGCCAAATGTCTGTCACATTCATAATCCTGCCTTAGGTGATAGCCAGCAGTGTACAAATTGGGAACTTATGAAAAGAGTATGGAGTGAGCCTTGCGAGGTGGGAACAGTGCTATGGAAACCTATCACGCTGCTGATACTGCTCAGCCCATGATTTCAGGGATTTTCAAAGCACAGCCTGGTCTGCTGGCTGCTCCCAGAGGTACCTTCTTTATTAGGTGAGCTGCCCTCCTGACTTCCAGCAGTGGGGCTTTCAAGTGCTGGGAGAGGCAAACAAACCCACAGTGATGTCTGTGTACATCAGTGCTGTGTCTTGAGGCTTCAGCTGTGGCGAGAAGGGAGGTCCTATCACTTGGGCTGTGCCCAGTGGAAGCACAGCCCTGCCCAGATCTGTTTTTATCCTTAGTTACGGGGTGCTAGGAGGGTTGAGCCTCTGGCTTGTCGTTGTCAGCAGTATCCTGTCCCTCGGAGCTGATCTGCCCTAGCAGAACTAAAACGTTTCAGCTGACCTAAAAAACTACTTGTAATTGAAATGCAGTGGCCCCCATAAATATTTAACTGAGTCTGTGTTTTGCTGTGCATTTTTTTCCAGTTCTTTTCTTTTGCTTTTCCCTGCCTGTGTGTGGATAGTCAACTGAATGCACATCCTCTCCATGGCATCCTGTGATGAAATGGCATTTTTGGCAGTTGAGTTATGCATCTTGCTTGTCTTCCATGGTCATCATGTTTATGACTGACATCAAGCTCAGTGTTGAGTGTGTGCATGCTCCTGTGGGAATGCTTATGCCCCACTATGGGCTGCCTGCTGCCATACAAACCACATCCTGGCAACCTTTGCACAGTCTGCATTAAGATTTTGCAGCTCTGCTGCTGAATTGGCGGACTCCCATCAGATGAGGGAAGTTACCAAAATTTTGCCCAAGAAATAGCTGTGGATGGATGGGACTTCAGGTTGTGTGGCAGAAAGAGCCCGCAATGCAAGACTGCAGTTAGTGCAGTCAGACGACGACAAAGGTATCTGTGTGAGCAGCTGGCACACTGGGCTGAGCTTTGGAAACCCCTGAAATCGCAGGCTGAGCGGTGTCAGCGGTGTGACCTGAGCTGGGCTGGCTGCCTCACACCCGTACCTGCGGCTTGTGCAGGGTGCGCAGCCTGCCCTGTACGGGAGTAACCCCAGCTGGGCTGCTCTCCTTTCTCCAACTGTGGAAGCATGCGTGGTGCCTGGAGGACGCGGGGACTAGGACAGCGCAGATCAGACACTGCTCCCGTGGTGTTAGGCTGGCGATGCTTGAAAGCCATCGGGTAGAGTCACCCATCATCGCAGCTCAGCCTGGAGCAAATGTGATTTCCCCACAGTGACAGTGGTCAGTGGCTGCATTTCAGAGAGGTGAACCCAGCGCAGGGGCCGATGCAGGGCAGTGCCGCCACCCTGTCCTGGCTGGCATGTCCCGGACAGAGTGGGGCTCTGCTGTTCTCAGCTGGGGTCAGACCCTGAGTGGCCTTGGGCCAGGGTTGCAGGTTTGCCCTTTTCCCGGACAGACACATGCATCTGTTGAAGGCAGCCAAGACACAGAGTGAGTGAGACTGAATCTCCCCCAAACCGCTCCTGTTTCCCAAGGACCTGAAGCGGGGACCGCAGGAGTGGGATTAGACACCAGAGTTTGAGCACACAGATGTTGCAATGCTGCCTGGAGGGTGCTAGTGTCCAGGGGCTTTCCTGTGGAGAGACACAGCCGGGAAGCAGAAATAGCAAGTGACTAAATGTCACGGTTACATTCCTGCCATCTGAAAAGAACTCCCTATTTTCTTTTGGCTGCGAAAATTAACTTCCCTTTTCTCCTGCCCGAGCAGGCGAGCTGGCTCCCGGTGGCCGTGCCCTCGTGGCGGATGCACAGGACGGTCCAGGTCAGACTGAAAGGAAAACTCTCCTACTGGGGGCTTTTCACTGTTGTGCTCCTTTCTAAAGAAAATGTGCAGGGCTTTTCTTGGCCCTTGCGAAGGCCAAGATGCAGGTCTGTAGCTGGAATAGGATAAGACTGGCCTCATTTGGGAACTCTTCTGGGTTTTGAGCTGCTTGCTTCCCTTCTGCATCCCGCTGAGCTATGTGGGGTGGGGGCTGGTGGCTGGCATCCGGCTTTTTGTTATTCATGTAATTAATCTCATTCCTCCCCGACTGTGGCTCTGCAGCCCCCAGGCACAGACTGGCTGTTTGGCCTCTGCTACACAGTAAAAGCTCCACCTGGCAGTCAAGGCAACTGAGGCAGGTACAGCTGAGTGTGTTGTTCTTGGGCGTGCTTATCCTTTGGTCCTGGAAGACTCAGTAATGGGACTGTACCTTAGGAGAGTAAGTTTCTTAGACTGAACAGCTTGCTAGTTCCTCCAGAGAGGAACACTACAGAAATGATGACGGTGCCACGTGTTGCCTAGTTTGAAGATGCCAGGGTGGGGAAAACACTGAAAAGGCTCCAATGCAAAATTCCGTGGAATTTTTTAAAATCTCTTTTAATACTCTTTGCAATAGCAGAAGTCTGGATTTTTGTGGGATGAGATCCTGATGGGTAAGGAATGACTCAGCAGCTGCTCCACCTGGGAAAAGTCAAGAGCTTGGTCCTTTGACTTGCAAAAGGCTTTTGTGGGCCCTCTGGGATCTCCTTAGTGCCAAGAAGAAAATATGCATCATTATACCCATGCTGACCATGTGCATTCAGGCCAGCCTTCTTCCTTGCTGCTTTTTTTTTCTCCAGAGCCCTGTACTTCTTTCCCATTGCCTTTTTTTTTTTTGTCAACAAGTTTATTATTTTCCTGCTATAAGGTGCTGTGCTTTCTTTCTTCCTCTTGTGTTCTTGCTGCATTTCTGCCAGCCTCATCTCTCCCCACACTTGGTCTCAGTATTTACTCTGCATATTTTCAGCAGGGTGCTAGCAGGATTCTTGTGACCTGTCTGCCTCACTGAAGACCTGCTGAAACCTGCCATTCATTGATCCAGTGAGAGGAGCCGTCAGGAGCCCTCCTGCCAGGGTGGGAGGGTCAGGGCAGAGCTCTGCGAAAGCATGTCTGGGAGCTGTAGGGGTGACACACTGGGTTTGGAGTATGATGGGATCCACGTTGGTTCCTGCTTGGGACTGATCCTTTTAGTTTGGCTGCCAAACCTTTAAAAAAAAGAAAAGGTAAAATCTAAGGTTTTATTCTGGTAACTTTGAAATATTGGCATTTCACTTGGGAGCACAAAGTTTGCAAGATATTTAGGGAGATATTTATTCAAAACAAGTTTGCAAAGATATTTAGGGAGACCAGCAGCTAAAGAAGTTCACCACCTGAGCATCTTTAAAGGAAGAAAAGGGAATGAATGTCCACACTCTCAAAAGCAATGCCAAAGAACCTGACACCAGTGACTCAGGATGTGTGAAAAGTTACCCCAAACTCTTCCTTTGCCTGAGAGATGAACCCAGGCTGTCTGGGCTCCCACACTGTAACACATGGGTTTTGCAAAATGCTGACATTTCAGTTGGCATAAGCAGCTGGTGGTGTTTGGGGGAGAGCCTGGAGGAGCAGAGTGATCCCTCTGGGCTCAGTGAACCTCCTGAGCAGCAACTGCAGGAGCCAACAGGATCTCTGGTTCAATGGGTGTGGAAGACCTTAGTCCAAATCGCCAGGCTCTTGGTGGCTTGTGTTGTCATTGCCCTTACAGTTCTTGCTGAAATTGGGCCATAAATGCACCTCCTTGGTGGAGCTGCTGGCACACAGGCTGCCTCCACCCAACTGGCCCCAGAGCTGACCGCAATCTTCTATTTCTTTTCCTTCTAAAAGGACCAAAAAGAAGCCTTGGGTTTGACCATAAGCCAGCCTTTTTGACTTGATTGCTGTTATTGCTGCGATTAAACCAATCAAAACCAAAACCTGGAATGTTTTCTATATGTCCAGTTTTAGTTCCTTTTTTTCCAGGTCATCAGCCAAACCAAACAGCCTCAAACAGACCCCAGGTGTTTGCACTGTCCTGCTTTTCATGAAAACGCACAGTTGCTTTATAAAAAATGTGTGCAAGAATTTGGGTTTTCCTACTCTCTTTCTCAAGGGCATTCGGAGAGAGATCCTCTTCTCTGTTATAGCTGTACTGAGATGTTTTCATCCTGGCACTCTCTCTCCAAGGTGGGGCAAGGAGAAGCCATCAAGAAGCTGTGGAAAGAGCAGTGTGACTGAGAACCAAAGTGGACTTTGGAGCAGAGCTCTCCAATGAAGTTTTCCTGGGGGTGGTGTTGACCCCCTGGATGGGTTAAATGTCTGCATCTATAGCCACCCCTTTTCTCCCCTCCTGCAAACTGAACAGGGCTTTCCTGGAAGCCCATCCCAAACCTGGGGCTGGTGACTTGTAAAGTGGTGCAAATCCAGTGCCCGGACTGCACTTGGATCAGTGACCATCCACTTTCCAGAGGGTGGGGGTGGCAAGTCCACAGGGAAGGTTTTTCCAGGTTTCGGTGAGTCGAGTGACCATTATGGCATGTGGGCTGAGACATACGTGGACCTTTATGTCTTGGCTCTTTTTCTCCAGTAACCTGAGGTACTGTCTGTCGTCTCAGCATGCAAATTCCTCTCTGCTTTGCATCATAATTCCAGCCGGTGCAAATCGCTTTCCTCCTCTGCTGATATCCGTTCTCTGACTTAGCATTTCTGCTGCTGCTGAGTTCTGGCCTTCCCCCTTTGGGGGCTGGCACCCACCAAACCCAGCTGAGAATGTGGCCCTTTGTGCCGGAGCTGCTTGCAGGAGCTGGGGAGCTTTGCCTTCCCTGCTGTGAGCCTTTTTTGGCTGGAGAACGCGTGCCCTTTCCTGGTGGGGAGGGATTTAGGGGTGAGGGGGAGGTGAGAGCACTCCTTGTGCTGGAAGAAAAATGATGAATGACTCTCTTGTGCTTCTGAACAAAACCAGGAAATGGGGGGGGGGAGCAAAAAAAAAAGAGGAAATGAGAAACAGTAAAGAGGCCTCCCCCGCCTTCATATAAGCAATCACTCCACAGCATCTGGAGCCCAGTAAAAGGGCTGTTCCCAGGAGACCTCACACTTGCCAGCCACACAGATCTCCTTTATTGCAGACTCCTGGGGATTACACCCCCACCCACCTCCCCTGTGCTGGCCCTGCACCCCAAACCAGCCTAACAAGGGCAAACCGAAGCTCAGTTTCCACGGCCATGAGCAGCAGAGATGCTTGTGTGTGGCTCGGCTGGCAGGCCATGGCCTGGATCCATCCCAAGGATGTGGTTGTGATGCTGTCAAAGCAGCCGGAGCACCTGCACGCAGTTTGTGCTGGCATGCTGCCTGACAGCACCGGGGCACAGATAATGTGATACTCTTATCTGGTGTGAGATCTGCTGGAGTGGAGTCACCTCTCCTGCCCTTTCCCCCAAAATTGTTTTGGATGCATTAGATGCAGTAGGGATGAGCATAGAGTGGGTCACTGGCCATTGTGGTTTGTGTCTGATTTTCAGCAGCCTTCTTTGTTATTTGTTAAAAAACGTATCTGGTAGGAACCTCAATAGGTTAAGCTCTTTCGTACTGTAAGCTTGCTGGCGTTACTGGTTTAGCCATTGTGGAAGGGGCTTGTTGGCAGTAGGAAGGCTGTTCCTGAGTGCAGCTTTAAAATCATAATGCAGGTTTCAAAAACAGAGACCCTGAGAGGGGAGTGGTTCTCACTCATTTCCAGATGGAGGTGATCACAACTGATCACTGAGCATCTTTATCATCCCAGCCAAAACACTGGGTTCTTACTCCTCTGTTGTTTTCATCAAGTCCCACTTGAATTTTTATGTTAGATGGGAGGGGGTTTGGTTGGTTGTTTCTCGCTCCTGAGCTGAGAGGAGCTCTTCTTCTCCTGGATAGAAGTCAGTTAGCTGTTGTCCTACTGTCTGGAGGTAGGGAGTGTTTCTGATGTGGCATTTGGGTCTTTCCTAGGAATTTTTGGTGTTCACGGCTCTGTAGGAGAATTGTTTGTCACACAGGTAATGCAGATACTGGGGAACCTTTGTGCTGATGGATGTTTTTTGTTTCTTATATGCAGAGATAATACTTTCATCCAGGCTTTAGCTCAGTGCTTGTTCACCTGCTTGTGTGACCCCATTTTCATTCATACAAATCTGGAGGATTGAGTGCATTATCTGAAAAAGACATTCTCTCTTTTGTGCATGGGAGGAGAAGGTTTTCTCTTGTGAAAAGGTAAATCACCACTTTGGATATTTGCAGCTGTTCTTGGAATCCCCTCTTATCCCCTTGTCAGCAGAAGGGAATCCTTATCCTGTTTTACAAATGCAGTGTCCTCAACACGTATCTCTGCTTGGCATGCTCCCAAAGGAGCTTCTTCTTGAGGGGCTGAGGAGAGGGATGGCTGGGCTCACACAAGTGCTCACATGGAGGAAAGGCAGAAATTGCAGAGGAGTCACAGACACTCCACTGTTTTGTGGAGAGACAGGAAATAAAATCAGGTTGCATCCTTGCAAAGTGGTGTCTTCAGGTTTTCCTGGCTAGTTAATGGTGAGGTTGGGGGCGATGCTATGGGTTTGGGCTGTTCCCCTGGGGCAGCCTCTGTGTGAATTGGCTGGACTCCAGAGGAAAAGCAGTATTACTCTTGAGTTTAAAGCAGCTCCTGGGGTTGCTCAGCATCTAGAGGAGTTTGCTGAGAGCGACAGTATTGTAAAAATCCTCAGCTCTTCTGCCTAAAATCCACAGGGCAATACCTTCCTGAACTTGCTCCACCTTTCCCCTTATGTCCTGGGTTTTGGGTGCTTGAGGAGGCATGTGAGAAGCCAGGCAGGCCTCCACTCTTTGGATTGCCTGAACCCTGGGGTTAGCTTTGGAGTGACCCCTGAATTGCACAAATTTGGAGGCAGTGGTCAGAAGAGGCACTGCAAGCCCTGTCTGCAAGGTCTGAGCTGTGCTGCTGTGGGCTTAGTTGGAGAGCAGTGGTGTGCGTGGCAGGTAGCAAGGATAGATTTCGTGTTTGTGGCACAGAATGGTCAGGGACTGGGCTGGGAGCTGGTTATTTTTTATTCAGCAGTTATGTGACCAGTCCTTAAAAGAGGGCAGCTTATGATTCACCCCATCCCTCCTTTTGCCTTTACATCAGCAGTGCTTTTAAAGCAGGGCTCTTGGTGGCTGGGGAGGGGAGTGTGCTGAGTCAGCAGCCGTTGCTGCTGCTGGATCAGATCCTGGTCAGGAGTGTGAAGCTTTGGGGATGCCTCAGGCCATTGCAGCCTTCTCTGCTGGCTGCCCCTGTGTGAGGGGGACCTTGTGCTCTCATTAGGGCAAACCGGCAGCTTTTGAGCCTGGTAAATTTACTTTCTCTGGAAGTCACTCGATTGGAAACCCTGGGTCGGTTGACTGGGTGGCTGCTGCATTTTGGTCCTGAGCCCATCAAAGTTTGATGGGCCCACTCAAACACAGAGAAATCTTTGGAATTGTCTTCCTTGGGAAAAGCTCCTGAGGGAAGTCTGACTCCTCTGTGGTTTCCATAACACCATGCTGAGGTGTCTGCATGTCCTGATGTCTTACTAATTTGCCAGTGATGATTTTTTTTGAGTTATTTTTAACAGGCGCATTGTGCAACTAATGGGCTTTTTATTGGTGGTAAACAAGCCGAGCTAGACAGGAATGCTGCCGAGGCTGGACTGGCAGGCTTGCCTCTCAGTGCTGTAGAAATAACTTGTTAGTTTTTTTTCCTTAAAGAGGGAGGGAGAACCTGTGGCTCTCCTGCAGCCTGATGCTCCTACCAGCCTTCCCCATGGAAGCTGTGGCAGAGCAGCTGAGGTGCATGCTCTGCACCTCATGGCCTGATTTTTGGGTTTAAAACTGCTTTCTGCATTGGTTTAAGGGACTGTAAGCTTTGGTGGGAAGGCAGTGGCTTTGCCTACACACCATAGCTGGGTGGTGCAGGGCCCAATCCTCTCCTGGCCCAGGGAGCTGCTTCCTGCCAGGCAGTGGCTGGGATGCTCAGGGCTGAATGCATGGAGCTGGTGGGTAGGAGCTGTGGAAAACCTGCTGTCTCTTATCACACTTCTTGCTTGATGAGGTCAAAACTGTGGACACGGAGCATTTCAAAACCCTCCTGCAGGGGAGGGAGGTCCGGTTGGAAACAACTACAGTCAGGGGAATGCAGGTACTGCCACAAAGCCTGTGGGCACTGGTGATGCCTGGCAGTGCTCACTGCGGGGTATGCTGAGGCACTTGCAGCTCCCAGCGAGCTCAGAGTCGTGTCTGGCCTCAGCCTCTGTCCCTGCAGTGTGTGTGCCACCACCGTCCAGGATAACCTCAAGTGAAAAGTATCAGACTTCAGTGGCCAAGAAAAGAGTGCTGACCTATTTTGGACACTTATTTATATTCAAGTAGCTTCTCTCTGTCTCTGTGAAAAAGCTGTTGTGACTTCAATACTTTTAAAAAGTTCTTCCCCTCCCATAGCTTTTATTTGTAACAGGATATGATCTAGGACTAACATCTGTATTTTCCAGTAGCCAGAATAAATGTCTTATTATCTTTTCTTTTACTTTTCTTGCTGAAGCAACACTTTTACGGAGCAAAGCCAGTTTTGTAATACAGCTAAGCATTTAGTTGCATTGTGTCTCAATTTTTACAGGTTCTCCTTTTATTAAAAGTCTTTACTACAATTCACAATTTTCAGACCAAAATGGAAAAAAGTTGGAAGTATGTCACTGCTCTATCTGATTGTGAGCAACAAAAAGTCATCTAATGTAAGGTCACAAAAGTATGGAAAACTTTGGGGTTTTTTTTTAAGTACAGTTTCCTTCTGTCACTTACTGGCTGTATCACTTTGCTGAAATCTTCATCTTTTGAAAGATCTTTGAAAGATCTTACTGGTGAAAATGTTTTGGGTTTGGTGGATTTTTTTGGTGTTTTTTTTTTTTTTCTTGTTTTGACAGCTATTCTCTAGCTTTGTATGCTACAGTTCACAGTTAATTTCTTACTTTTTAAAAAATTGTTTCTCTGACAAAATTCTACCATTGGAGTAGTCATAAAATCTGAGCAGCTTGGTCAGGGCAGCTGTGTGCACTAACCCTAAGTGGATACTTGTCATCCTGTAGATTTTAGGACTTGCAATTCTGTCAACAGTAGGAATCTAAGCTAGATACTTAATCAACAAGCTAAACAAAGGCAAATGTTATGACTATTCATCATTCATCCATATAAATGATGGTTGTATTAGTCCATTGTATTCCATAATTTTTCCTGCTTTAATATAGGAGTATTTTTTTGTGTATTTATGGAAATTGCAAACCCTTTGGCTTCACTAGCCAAACTTGCAAACTCACTGAACATCACCAACCTTGCACTGAACTAGCTGTGCCCTGTGCAAGTGCAACTACATGAAGATCAAATGCAGCTCCCAGAAGGCCAGTGGGAGCCTTTCCACAATCCTTGCCTGCAGCTGGATTTGACCCAAAGTATATCTGAGAAGGATCAGGGCAGTTTCTTTGTTGAACATAGTTTTGGTGGCTTTTGTGCTGTCACATCTGTGTTCTGTGTTTAGTGGCTGACGTGAAATTACCAGTTTGCGTGCCCAGACAGACGCACAGCCACTCGCAGCCCCTGTGTGCACTGAAGTGTCTCTGTACATCGATGTGGCTGGATCTGGGATGATCTCATTGCACCATGGCAGAAGGGCTGTGCTGGCCCCCTGGGCTCTCAAGGCTGATGGCTCTGTGGCATCACGTAGAGCCTCTCCTTGAGCATGGTCAGGCTGCGACTGTTGCTGCTTGTGAGGTTGGTCCTATGCAGGGTTTTGGAGAGAAGGATTGGAATCTTATTTTACCCTACATGCTGTTGTAAGAGGTTTTTCTCCAATGTGCCTCGCTGTGCAGCCAAATGCTGTGATGCAGTTTGTGGGTGCGGAGTCTGGGGATGGTCTTCATCCAAAGTCACCAGGGAGTGGAGAGCTGGAGGCAGAGCACTCATGATACATCAAAGGAGAGTGTTTCAGCTTCCGTCACTGAGAAACATCAGTTGAGGCCTCTGGTCAGGACCTTGTTCTGAGAAGCTCAGCATTGCCCTTAGCAGGAGTGGAGTATGGCATGGTCAAGTGAGTGTGCCCATGCTGCATGCTGGGATTTGAAGTGTCAAATGCTCTTCAACTTTCAGTGGCTCACGTGTGTTTAAAGTTGCTTCTGATCCTTGTTTGTTAAAAACATTTGTAAAGCTCATCTAAAAGGAGGTAGGTTCTGGAGGTGAAACTAGTTCCTACTGCTGCTGGGATCGAAGGAATGTAGCAGCAGTGTCCTGAGTGGTGTGTGGGTTGGGTTGGGTTGAGTTGTTCAGCCCTGGCCATGGAGAGACCAGACCGGACTATGACCCCTTCAGTGCAAACGATATATTTTTTAATATTTTATGTGTGTTTAAATGGACAGCATTTCTTTGCTTTCAGAAGAGCTGTTCTAGGTGACCAATTAACCTAACAATAAACATAACAGTGAAATGGTGGGTTCCAGATCAGAAGATGCTTATTTTGTGTCCTGAATACCCTCCACAGGCTGCTGCAGTAGAGCAATGCTGTTGTCATCTCCTGGTGAAATCTGCCGGGGTGCTTTCACATCAGCAAGATAACCAGGAGTTTATTGAACTCATCTGGGATTTGCTGGATTAGGCATGATGAGAGGCTGCTGAGTCTGGAAGGCGAGGGACTCTCAGGAATTAATGATGTGTATATAGTCTGGATTAGTTTTATCTATAGAAGTTTCAATGCAAGACATTTACTGGGAGCTGAAGTGCTCCTTGTTCAAAATGAGCAGAATTCTCCCTGCAAATGAGAAGGCAAACTTAAAGAGAGATGCTCTGTATCGAGTTGGCATGTTTAGTATGGTTTAGCTACTCTACTGTGAAAGTGAATTCAGATGAAGCTTCCCCCATGTAAACAAGCCGGGTGAGGAATTTTGTTGTGTGATGAATTGATGCAGTAAAGCAGAAGCTGTAAAGGAATCTGTGAGTAGAGGGAATGTCCCTGAAGCTGGCAGCATTGGCAGAGCTGGAGATGGGGAACACTTTGGGGAATGCATGAGACCCTCCACTCAAGTGCTTAGCCCTCTTATATCCTATACATGATATATCAGGTATGAAATTACAATTTTCCTATTCAGGACACACATGAAGATGATTGTTCCATTTTCCTTGAGTCCATCAAAGATCAGTCCCTTGTAGTTTGGCTTAGCTGTCTTCATGATTGCACGTGTGGCTTCACACCTTACATACCAGAATGTCAGCAGGACAAATTTTTTATAAAGTTACTGGGAAAAACTTATGGTATTCCCTATTGTCAGTTTCTTGGAGACATTTGGATCCAAAGCTGAGGCTTGAGTGTTCTTTCCCTGTGTTGCTGCCACCATATTTGTCTCTAAGCAGGAACACTGATTAAATTACAGTGCACCTCTGATAATGTGTACATACGGCAACTCTCTAAAGTTTCATATTAATTTTTATTTTTCATGTGGTGAATAATCATGCTCACACATCCAGAGGGTCGAGGAAAGAACAGTACACAGTAATTGCTGGATATGCATTTCAAAATTCCCTGTGGTTTACTGTCTAATTAGATTTAATGAGCTGGCTGGTGAGCATGCGTGTGTATGTGTGCTTTCACTACCTCTCTTGAGCCAGCTGGATCAGAAGTGTTTATGTGTGTCCGAGGTGAATTGGAGGAGTATGTGGAAGAGATATTTTTGCACTTGGGGAGTGCAGGTTTGAAGCAGACTTCTACCTGCTTTTCTCGTGTCTGTGCTGTAATGAGAGACTTCCACCACAGAGGTGAAGCATTTGATAACGCAGGTGATAAACTGGAAGTGACTTCGCTGTGGTTTCAGCTGCTTAGGTGAGGAGGGATGGGAGCAGAGTATCTGTCTCTGTATCTGTGGAGTTGGTATCCCTTCCTCTGTAATGAACTCCTCAGAGCTGCTGGTGCAGGGGGTAGCAGAGCTACAGCAGGTCACAGCATGTGTGCCACCGAGCTGCCAGGAGAAGGTTTTGATTTAGCTGGAGGCAAATGGTCAGTGGGGCTGGGATTTCTGTGAGTGAGATGGATTACAGCCATCAGGTTCGAACATTGCTGTGTCTCTGATCTGCTCTGCCAGCTGGTTTCCCACCCCTTCATCACTGGAGACGGCCCCGAGTTGCTTGTGTGCAGTTTGACTTTTTTGCAGGGGTCACTGCCGTGGGTCAGTGTTCTGTTTCCAGGAAGGACCGGTGTGAGTAGAGAGCTGTGCTGAGAGGGTGGCCATTTTAATGAGGGGTTTCTGTGTGGTTTTCTGTTTCTTTCTTTTTTTTTTTTTTTTTAATTAATTAACCTTTGTTTTCTGTCAAGAAAGTTGTCCTGAAGCATGACTTAGCAAGGGAAACATGCCTGGACAAAGGGAGCATTAAGCCTGCACAGAGGGAGGCGAGAGAGGGTTACACCTCTAATTACTTTGTGTGCATGTAATTTTTTTTTCCCCTCTGGTGACTGATGGGTCTTGAAAGGACTTGCCGGGGTTGGTGTGTGATTCACCAGGGCAGAGCGTGTTCTGGGCTGAGGCTGCCGGCTGTCTGGCCCTGGATGCCAAGGGCAGGCGATGCCCTTGTGCTGGTGTTGCTCACGCCTGAGTCAGCACTTGTGCAGCACAGCTGCTCCCCAGCTGGGGGTCAAGCGTGGGATTCACTGCTCACGCCCCAGCCCAGCTGGACAGGAGGATGCAGAGGCTTGGTTCTGCCACTTGAGCACTGTCTGGAGTGGGCTGGTGTGGGAGCATGTGTAGCAACATCCCCTGGTAGCAGTGTGGGTGCTCAGAGCCATCCTGAGTGGGTATGAAGCACCGAGCTGCCGAAGTGCTTATGCCAACCAAGGGGCTGGAGAAGGAGGCAATCCTGAACCCCCTTCATATATCCCTATCCTCAAACAAGGAAAAAGGGATCAGTGCTCTCCCACCCTCCCAATAAGCAGCAGCCTACAAACTACCCAACCTGCCACCCTGTCCTTTTCTCTGGTCTTTGTGCCTGGTCCTGGAGCCCATGGTAGATACCCAGGCTCTCCTGAAAAAAATGTGACCTGGGATTGGCTAGGTGGGAACTTAGAGCCCATGATGTTCATGTGGGAAGGAGGAAGAGGGGAACTGAGGTGAAGGAGAAAAATGGGTAATGAGCAGTTGTGGGAGTGGTGTTCAAGGAAGAGGAGGAGAAGCTGGGGCTGCCCAGAAGAAAGGAGGAACTTGTGGAGTGGGCTGCAGTCCTGGCCTCAAAACTGATGGATTAGGAGTGCTTGGCAGAGAGTTGGGGATCTGGTTTTAGGCAAATAGTGTAAAATATGTGGAATTCAAGGAGGGAGCTCCAAAGCCAGTGGACTTGGCTCCTAAAGATCCCACAGGACAGAATGAATTTTAGTCTGCTTTCTATAAAGGTTTTCTCTTTCCCACTAGTTTTTGCATCCATTGACCAACTCCCTGCTGGTGGGGTGGTGCAGAGGTCTGACCGATGATTTTTTTCTTCAAAGTTTGGTGAAAATCACTGGCCAGATAGAGGAGGAAAGGCCATGTTAGTGTCCACTTGGAGAGGAAGGCTGCAGCATGGGTTCAATTGGAATATTAGACATCAGGGCATCTGTGTGGGTGCTTAAGAGCCAAGATGCACTCTTCAGCAATACTGCTCCCAAGATGCCTGGCTCTCTTTGGGAAGTGGTGCACTTTCTGCTCCAAAATAGTGGAATCATTTAGGTTGGAAAAGACCCTTGAGATCACTGAGTTCAACTCTAAACCCAGCACTGCCAGGTTCACCACTAAACCATGTCCCTAAGTGCCATATCTATATGTCTTTTAAATACTTTCAGTGGCGACACCACCACTTCCCTGAGCAGTCCATTTCAATATTTGGTAACCCTTTCCATGAAGAAATTTTTCCTGATATCCAATCTAAACTTCCCCTGCTACAACTTTAAGGGCATTTCCTCTTGTCCTATTGCTTGTTACAAGAAGGGCCAGAAGAGATTATTGCAGAATTAGATTTGGCATATGGAAGAAGTCTAACCCTGCCATGGCAGCTGGGAGATTCAGGGGATGGGACCCTTCCTGAGCTGGTGGTTCCAGATTTGAATCCTGTAATTTTAGATATGGGATTTCCCTGCTTCTGGGCATGACACTCAGTAACTTCAGTATATCTTACTGCTGGGACTTTTTTCCAGTCCCTTCCTTCATTTCACCAATTCCTCTTTCCTGATGCTTTCATAAGTCTCAGTGGCTTACAGAAAATATTTTTCATATCTTCTTTCCCCCCCCACTGGACATCTCTTCTATTGTTTTCATGAATGAAAAATTGTCTCTAGCCAAAGGGAATGAGAATATTTGCCATTTTGAGCAAATTCTTATCCTACCAGGGTGGGGAAATCTATCTCCAGTGTCACCTGTTTGGTTGGTTCCACCAGCTCTTCTCTGCTGATGGAAGATCAGCTGCATCTTGCAATTGAGTTTGGTTTTGGGTGTGTTGTTTTTTTTTTTTTTTTTTTTTTTTTTTTTTTTTTTTTTTTTTTTTTTTTTTTTTGTTAAAACAAAACAAACCAAAAAACCCCACCAAAAAACCAAACACCCAAACCACCCAACTGTTTGGGAGTTCTTTCATTAAATGGAGCTGAGGGACTGCAGCAAGCTACCTCTTTTGCAGGAATCTCTTTTGGCTTGAAAGGAATTATTCATGCAGTTACGCAATCCACACTGAATTTTCAATTTGTCACAGTTTTCCCCTGCCTCCTCCCTTTTGTTCACCAGCCCAACTAGGCTCCTGCTGAGTCTCTTCATTGACTGACAGTGCTTTAGCAAGAGCTCTAATGTGTAGGTGCAGTCCTGATCCAGCAGCCCTCCATGCTCTGCGATTTCTGCTTGGATTGAGGGGCTGCAGCGCACAATGAGGTTCTAGATTCTCTCCCAGTTTAAGGTCACACCTTCTGAGAGGAAAAGCCATCATTTTTCATCATGAATTCTTTTCTGAGAGCCTGCGGTTGCCTGGTGTCTTGGCTTTTCTCCGTTCATCCGTGTGGGAAAGCCAAGTGGTTGACATTCCTTGCAGGAAGAAATCTTGGAAGCAGAGGACTGCGTGATCCTCTGCAGTCACAACCTGAAGTGTGACTGAAGTGCACAGGTACTGGGGAAAATCTCAGGAGCCTTCACTTCAGGAGTGTCTGCTCAGATGGGTGGTAGCTGAGCTAATGTTTTATTTTTCTCAAACAATTTCAGATGTGGGATGGAGGTGTTCCCTGCTCATCCTGATGTAGGGAGCTCTACCACCTGCAATAGGAACCTGAGCTGCTGCTGGCACCTGTTAAATATTAAATAGGAGCCTATGTGTGCTGCACATCTGTGGTGGGTTGGTCCTGGCTGGATGCCAGGTGCCCGCTAAAGCTGCTCTGTGGCTCCCCTCCTCAGCTGGACAGGGGAGGGAAAATATAAATAAAGGCTTGTGGTTCGAGATAAGAGTAGGGAGTGATCTTGCACCACTGCTGCTCTCAGGTCAGAGAATTCAGGCATGTGCACCCAGGTGGGATGGCAGGGAAGGCTGCTCCTACCCACTCACTCTCGCTGCAGAGCCTGGTGCTTGCAGAGGATCTGCAACAGGAGTATGGGGATGGGGTTGTCCTGTAGAAATGGTGAGTGTGGTCCTCAGGTCTCACCCTCACTCTCACGTGTTGCCCCCTCCTCTCTCCCCAGGGAAGAATGGGTCAATGGGGTGGTCTTGTGCTGAAGGAGCCATGCAGTAGGTGATGCCTGGGCAGCACCAGCACATTTAGTGATGCAAATGTTCGTGGGATGTGGATTTTCATTTTACTCCTCGCGTTCAAAACTCTGTTTGGATCAGTGGAAGGAATTACAGCTGATAAAGCTAGCTGTTGCTGTTAACAAAAGCATTTTCTTTAAACTCCCTAAGAACTCCAGCAGAGAAAATAATAAAAATTCACTTGCTGTTCATGTTTCCAGGGTGTTCCTGCCTTGGAGATGCACCAAGATGGTGGAATAAGAAGATGTAAGGGAGGGTATACACTCCTGGGACTGTGATCAGGAGTATGAAGAACTATTCACAAAAATATAAAACAGAATAGAACAAAGCCAACCAACACTTCCCTAAAGACCACTTTTGCCGCTCTCCCTTGGTGCAGCACTGCCTTGAACCTGACACCCCCATCTTTCCCTGTGCTGATTTCTGTTACTAATTTCTCTTGCTGCAGCAAGTGTTAAATCCCAGCTGCTAAGCAGCAGGTCTGGGCTGTGTTTCAACCCCCTCCTCTTTCCCAGGAGCTGTTGACGTGCCTGTGCTTGCACCCTTTGTGCTGTGTCCTCCATCCTGACACAGCTTTTTCCTTTCCTCTCCTTCTCTCACTTTTGAAGGATTCCGGCTGGGGGTGTGATGTGTGTGGTGGGGTTTTGTTAGGGATATATCTGCCTTGACAATGTTCCTTGAAAGCTGTCCCAACCTGAACAGAGCAGAAAACTTGTGGACTATTTAAACTGCTGACTAGTTCAATGGTCTCCTGGGTAATGGGGCACAGGGGCAAATGTTGCTACTGGCAGACACTGGAGTTGGAAAGTCTCTTTGCTGCAGAAGTTACCTTTGAATTCCTCAGTTGTGGTGAGGCCAGCCCAGCCAGCCCAGCCATCCAGAAGGGTCCCCTGGGCCCACTGTATTTTGTTTGGGTCCTAAAACTGCTTTAAGTGAATTCAAACTTCATTTCTCCTGCTTGATCCAGCCCTCTCCCTGGGTTTCCTCCATGTGTGATGTGCTGGAGTCATGGAGACATGGGAGCACCTCCAGGCCTGGATGATGTCTGGAGTAGAACATCCCATTTCTGTGTTCAGTGGGGCTGCTGTGGGGTGCTGCGCTGAGCGCAGAGGGGCCACGTGCCCTGGCTCCCCTTGTGCAGCAGCTGCAGGCAGGCCGTGAGCAAGCCTTGCCCGCAGGCTTTGCGAGGTGAGCAACTGGCTTTGTGCTTCCCTGCGGGCTGCTCTGTAACGTGTCTGTCCCTGCTTGTTTGTGCCACCGCCTGAGCCCCGGGGATGGGGAGGGCAGGATCCCCTGTGCTGCTCCAGGACCTGGCGCCAGAGTTCTCCACATCCCCGCTTGGTGCAGGCAAGTGCATGCAACTGTTTTATGAGGCTGAGTTCACTGTGCCCGTTCTTTGTCTCTCCCCCACCCCCTAAAATCTCCAAATCTTATTTTTTTTTAAAATCCTCATCATATGCACACTTCATGTGTCCAGAGCATCTGACTGCAGTCAAAATGCAGATCTTTCCCCCTTACAGGGGACGTGTCACCTCTACAGTGTGCCATGCCATATTAACTCTGTTGGGAGGGCATCTGGGCAATAACGTGCAAACATGGTCCTTGTTTGGCTCTTGCACTCAGTAAAGACTTCTCTTTCTTGTTTTAAAGCAATGCGCTGGCTGTCCCATTTTGAGCCTGGCTTTCTTCCAAACTAGCCTGTGTGTGGGCACGTGTGGATTATCTTTGTCTCTATGGCTACCCTGAAAACTTTTGAACCGGAAAATTCAGTGAAGGGATTGAGCTCTAAGATACTGGTTTCCTATGGCTTTTATGGAAATAGTTGCTGGGTGGTAGGACTGTACCTTGTTCATGTCTCCTGAGGGGTTGAAGCAGAAACTCAGCCAGTATTAGACATCAGAGAACCAACAATGTACTCACAAGAACACTCGCAGGAAAGAGACATAAAACTCCTTAAAAATCAAGCTTTGTTAGTTCTATCACTCAAGTGTATTAATATTAATCAGGTCATTTTACTAATTACCTTTTCATCTGTATGTAAGGGGCAATTGACAGCTTGCTGATGGGTCCCAGCTGGAAACTGTAGAGCATGAGAAACAGACCTTGAGAGTCACATGTGGGCAAGAGGGGGTTGATTATCACTTCCAAGAGCTCTTGTTTGCTAGGGCTTTAAGTCATTTTGGCAATTCCTGAGGTTTCATATGGGATGGAGAAGTGCTGTCTCTGATGAGGGTTAAACATGTGCGTTTTAAGAGAGAATTAGTGCATGTAAGCTATTCACTGGTGTGTGCTTGCTAAGAGTTGCTGTCAACATTTTGAGACGATAACAAGTAACAGCACTTACAAATATCATCATCATCCTTATGTTTTGTCTCTTTTCAGGCACCTCCCCAGTTGGGGATTTAAAGACGTTTCTAATTAGTCACTGTTTCAGGTTCTGGAAGATGAGAGTTGCTGAGCTCTGTTGCAGAGATGTCTGTATTCTGCCCCTCCCTGGATCTTATTCTGGGATGAGCATTGCCTTTGCTTCCCTCATGAAGGTCACACACTCTGCAGTGAGTGTGAGGAGATAAAGCAGAGGACTGGAAGGGGAACCTTGTGTTTGATGTTTCCTGTGGGCTTCAGGTCTCTTAGAAGGGAGACAATCACTCAGGACTTACTGGCTCGTCTTGCACCATCAGTTGGATGTGCCAAGTGCTTTTTCTTCCTCTGCCTTGTCCAGCTGCAGTGGCACACAGATACTGTCTGGCACCAGTAGGTTTTCCAGCCCAGCTGTGTGTCTCTGGGTATTTCCATGCTAGGCTGGTGGTAAGCAAATGTGTAGTCACTTGTCAGTCCCTCTAGACTGGCTGTGGGAGTCAGGTCCTATGGATGATTTTTCCAGTGTGTTTTTTCAAACATGAGTGGTGACATTTCCCACGTTTCAGTCATTTCATGTCTGGTATAATAATCTTTGGAGCCATTTAAACTATTTGTTACTCATTAAATGAAAATTGGCAGAGATGCTTTTAATTTCTGTACTTAAAATACTACGAATTTGGTGTTGGAAAACCGAATGGAAAGAATTCATCCATGCCAGTCCCCTGAACAGACAACCTCCTTGGTTCTGCTCCCTGGAGAACCCTCCAGTCCATTGTCATTTTGGGCAGAAGAGATGTTAAAACTGGCCTCATCCTCCCCCAGTTCAAGAGTATTTTGGTCGAAATCTTGCTGTTTTAAGGCAATTGTTCCTTTCTGGCTTGTCAAGCCTTTTCTTTCCTGTTCTTTGCAACCTCCTGAAAGCTACTGCTAACACCCCTGCTGATGGCAGGTTGATGTCTGTCAGACTTTCCTGATTCCTTCCTCAGCTCCCTGAGCCCAGTTCCCTTTCTCCAAGTGTTTCTTGATAATACAGCACAACACAACCCTCAAGTTCAGACTAAGCTGCCACAGAAAATGCTGTAGTCCCCAGAGGTTCCAGGTGGGAATCCTGATGGTGGAATGGATTTGAACTACTGCTTTTTTTCTACCAAAGCATAAGGAAGGATAGGGTCAGAAGGGAATGTTGCTCTCAGAAGAGACAATGAAGGCTTGGTCTGAGATGGAGAAATGAAGAGGGGAAAGTGTGTCCTTCCCTGAAGCAAGAGCTGCTGTTGCTCAAAGCAAGGAGTGAAATAACATTAAATATAATTGATGATGTAGCATAAGTGGTGGAGACAAGGCAAAGAGGTAGCTGCCTCTGGACATCTGCACATGAACAAACAGCTGTCTTGGGAAGAAATTAATTTGCCCTGGGAAGAAACTACTCTGGATGGGAACTGGTTAGGGCAGGTTTACTTCAGCAGAAGGTTGCATCATGTAGCCTTTTTTCCCTCCCCTTAGGCCATCTGGGGATTTCCTGGCTGATCCTGTTCATGCTGCTTTCTCGAATGCTTGAGAGATCTCTAATAGGTACTTGTGAACAGCTGTGGGGGACAAACATTGGGCTGGCCTAGAACATTAAGGGAAAATGGGTTTGGAGCATCTAAGGTGATCTGAAGGCATTAATTGGTGGAAGAGAAGGACAGGATTTTTCCTTTTCATCACAGCAGCCTTCTGAAGGCATGCTAGGATCTGGGGAGATAGGTAAATGGCAGCTGTATTCATGAAGGCACTGAAATAAGATTCTCACTGCTCTTGGCGAGGATCCTTTGCCGTGCTGTGTTGCCTCAGCAAGGCACAGTCATCTTCCAGTCATTAGTCATTCGCTTGTTATTTCATTTTGTGGAGGAGATTATAACCAGCTGAGGCGATAGGGCAATGTGAGAGACCAGGCTGCTGTCTTAAACCACTGTATTGTCCCTTTGTCTTTGCTTTGTCCTCCTTCCAAAACCCATGGCCATCCAGACCATACAATGGAGAGCAGGCAAGAGCATTCCTTAGGGTGGGAGGAGCAGACAGTTTGGATTTTTGCAAGTCAAGTTGCCCAACACTGGAGTTACGTTATTCACTGTGGAAAAAACAAGGGCTAAACACTGTGATGGTGCCGTGTTGATTTCAGAGAACTTATAAACTGTGATGAATTTATGGAGAGCAAAGGCTCGGGGCTGGAGGACTTCATCATGTGGCTGGTTATTTCAGGCCTCAGGAGGTGCAGCAGGAGCAGGTGGATTTGAGGGAGCTCAGCTTCGGGACCTGAACCTGAAGATCTTTATTACCTAATCCAGTCATGAAGCAGTGAGGTTAGGGGTGCTCACAGTTTCTCTTAGAACCTGACGTTCTTTGAATGAAAAGTCTTTAGGATACAAGATTATCTCTAGTTTAGTCTGTTGAGCAAATTGTATACTGGGACACTGTTGTCCTGGATGAACCTCAGGTCAACACATTGATTTTAAGTGATAACAATAGCATTTGATGAAGTGGCTCAGGTAAGAGTTAGATTTATCACTTCTAGGAGTCTGACCTTTGCTCCCAGGGTCTTACAGTTCTTTCAGGACCAAATCTTGGTCCTTCTGAAGCTGTTCACTGACTGGGAGCAGCATTCTCCCTATGAGTAAATAGCTTATTACTGCTTGACGTTTCTCAAGGGCAAGTTGGAGACTACTGTTGCCTCTTACGTGCCTAGGCTCACGTGTGTTTTGGCACGTACACCTCTTTGATATGAAAAATGACTGGGTTGAGAAAATGCAAATCACTTCTGCAAAATTGCTGATTCTTGTTGTATGAGGGAGGAAGGAAAAAAAAAATGCACCCAAATCTTTCCTGAAATTTCCGAGTTTGAGGAGTGTCCAACCTCTGCCGGGCTTGGTAATCACAGTGCCTGGTACCAAGCAAGAATAGGAATTTTTCACCAGGTAAGAAGGTAACAGCGAGGTGAATTGTGTTTGGTGCTGTGGGGGAACATCTGTGTTCCCTTGCTGTGTGGTTCGGGGTGGGGGCTATATCAGGGTAAGCATCCAGAGGCAGTTGTCTGTATCTCCTGGGTTTCTGCATGGGGTCAGTTTTGCTCAATCTCCATAGCCTGAGGAAAAAAATCAAGTCAAATGCACAGCTCAGGATTATTTTCTAGGGTTGTCTTAGTTTGGGCAGATAAAGAGAATGAGGTTTTTTGTGAAGAGGCAATTTTTGGAGCAAGGCAGGTGAGGTAATTACCACAATCCTTTTTTTGGATTTTGCTAAACGCCTCCAGCCTTTGTAGGGCTAAAGAGAGAAAGAAATTTGGACTTTCCCCCAATCTCCTGCCCCTTTTTACTTTAACCTGTACATTCAGTGATAATAGCATGACAAAATAAAGGGGAATTATTTATGTGACACTAAAAGCACTGTCAGTGTCAGAGCAAGGGACTTGCACCTAAGTATCTGTTTTAGCTATATGGCCATCCTTGCCATAGTTACAAGGATTTTTTTCTATCTCCTGGCTTGATGCTAACAGACGTTCTGTCAAGGATAGGATTTTTATGGTCCCTTTTTTATAGATGTGTACTGCTGGACAGAGTGATAAAATTACTTCCTCAAGGTCTCTTAAGGATCGAGAAGCAGGGTAGGAGGGCTCGAATCCAATTCTCTTGAATCCTAGTTCATGAACTTGGCTCTGAGACTGTTTATGGGACCTTCCTGGTGTCAGGATTGACTTCCCTGAAGTCAGCTGTATTGTACCACCATAAATTACCTTAAGCAGATTATGGCCAGGGCCACATTAGTTGCTTTCAAGGACTTTTCTGTGAAACAAAGCACACAAAAATTGGAGTGGGATCAGGAACAAAGAAAGTACTGAAAACAGAACTCTTTGGTCCCACAGTCAGTAACAAAATGGGCACTGAGACTTTCTTAGTCTACCAGAATCCATTTTTGTCTTAGTCTAATTCATCCTCTTTCATTTGCATTTCCCCTTTTTTTGGCTAACATTGGTTTTGATGAAGAAATGTGCCAGAGCCTGTGACATCCATGACAAGGCCATTCACAGTCCCTCATGTTGAGCCAACACTACTGACTCCATCTCAAACAGACCAAAGATGAGGCCACAATTAGAAAAGACTTAAATGTTCTGTAGTGACAGGTTTTTGTGGTGGTGTTTCTCTGTGATGGTGTGTTTTGTTTTATTTGATAGTATCCTCAGAAAGGAGGAAGGTCTGGGTGGCTGTGATCAGAAGTCAAGGACTCAGAATTGGTGATACCAGAAGCACTGGCATGTAGTCTATATGGACTGGTAGTGGTGCTGTCCTAGCTACAGTAGTGTAAAGAAGAGAAAGGCAACCTTTGTGGGGAAGGTGGAGTTAAAAATAAAAATTAGGAAAATTAAGAAAATGAAGGAAATTCTGTGGGGTGTCAGGGGTTGTGTGGATAAATGTCTCTGTAATGTTATTGGAAAGATAAAAGTTTCCAAAATAAATTGCTGTGGGAACTTAGGAATGTATCTTAATATCTAGGAATACACATTGGCAAACACATTTTATTAATAAGATAAAATGTAGATATGCCTAGATGTGATAGCCCAGACTTTTTCATTAAATAGAGCACCAGCAAGTGGAGGTGCTATTTTAGGTTTTGTTTTGGTAACTAGTGTTGATGTTAAGAGGGCCTGATTGTACAGAGGAATCTTGGACCTAGTGCTCATAAAATGGATTCCTTTTAAATTAAATGGAAGCCTAAACAAAAGTAGATCTGGAACTAGGATACTTGTCTGTGAAAGGGCAAACTTTGAAAAATGAAAAAATCTGGTGGGTGAAGTCATCTGGGCAGAGAATCGTGAATGCAGAATGCAAAGGATACAGAGCCTCTAATTCAAAGGAGCAGAAGCCGTCTGGAGCAGGGGTCCTAAGCAGAGGAGGAAAACAGGGCAGGAAAGAGCTCCTTGCTGAAGCTGGTGAATAGCCACCTTAAAAAGGATAGTTGGGATTAAACAGAGAGTCTGTAAGGAATGGAAAAAAAGACTAATTGGCAAAAAAGCAGCGTCTTAGAGGTCAGGAAGGGTAGGGATAAAATGAGAATTGCCAAAAGTCATGCTGTGTTAGGCCTGGCAAAAGAAATTAAAACAAATAGCAACAGGTTTCTCAGCTACATAAATAAAATTAGACTTGAAGCCGCTGTGCAGCAAGGACCAACTGGAAGATCAAAGATGATGCAGGTATGGATCCAGTATTAACCAAATTTTGCTTCAGTGTTCAGTACAGTTGGAGGGGGATGAGGACATGGAATCTTGGAAACTGAGGGGAAGAACTAAAAGAATCAAAGAATCAAACTGATTGAAATCAGTCAGAGGGTAGGAGCACCAGCCCTGGTGGAAACTGTAGGTGTAAAGACATTGAATACTTGTGATTTCACTGTTAGGCTCATTGCTATGAAGAGAGAAAGCTCAGAAAAACTCTTTAGGGTAAATGATGTGGATGGTTGAGAGGGTCAGGAGTGGGATAAAACTGAATAGCACAGAGTGCTGGGATAGGCAGTGAAAGACCAGGCTGGAGACTTTGATGGATGGGACTTTTGCTAGTGAAACCTGCCAGTGGACAGCTAAGACCTGTGTGTGTTAGTTGATCCCAGGGTGAGGTGGAACTTCCATCCTGCTTTGCAAAAAACACCCAGGCTCACCTTGTATCCAGAGAGAAGTGTCCCATGGGGAGGGAAGCGTTAACCCCTCGGAAAGCAGCTGGCAAGCCCTCGCAGCAGTCATGAGCCTGAAAAAATGGATGTAGGCAGGCACAGGTGCAGGGAAGAGCTCCAGGGGAGTGGAAGCTTGTGCCATGGGGACGGCTTCGCAGGGGAGGGCTTGGCTGCTCTGACGAGTTACAGGAGGAAAACAAAGACAGGGAGGGGAAAGAGCAGTGTGAGCGAGAAAAGAGTGTTGGCATGAGGACATCATACCATAACTCAGCCCTAATAATATCCTGTCTAGAAAATATGGCATCTTCTGCTGGCTGGGGCACTGTCCTTCTAGGATGACATCTCCAGGTGATACCTCAAGAGAAGGGCAGATACTTTTCTGCTCCCAAGGAGCCTGCTGTGGTGTGACTGATGGAAAGTCTCATGTCCAGTGGCTCAGGAGGCCCTTGCACTAATCTCAGGGAGGATTTAATTTTATCCCTTGAAAGAAGAATTTTCTAAAATTTTTTAGTTCTCCTCATGAGCCCAGCAGGTTTTGTCAACACACAGGGAAACATAGTGCTGACCCTGACATGCTAATGCTCCTTCAGCTTGGCAGAAGGCAGGTTTTGTCATGGGAGAGTGATTGTTAAAGATCAATGTGACCAAATGATGATCAAGACCAAATTCAAAATAAAATTGTGCTCTCAAGAGTTGTATCCACAACAAGAGTTGAGTGTATCCACAGTACAGTTGGATTGAGGCTAAAGCAGTATTCCTGTTTCACAATAAGTTTTACTGTACTGAATTTTCAAAGGGAATGGAGAGATGGTTTTGCTGTTGTTAATACTGTTTTTTGGGTGCAGGTCTCTAGTCTGCCTGTTTTTAAACTTGATTTTATTTTTAATTGTAGCAAACCAAGTGGCATGACGTTCTCTGACCTAAAGCGAATTTCCATCTATTTATTTACTGAGATTTTATTGCTCAGCGTTTCAGAGTAGCAGAAGTGTCTGACGTGTTTATTTTCTTTAGGCTCTAGAGTTTACTCTGCAGCCAAGCCAAATTACTCCAGCTTTGGGGAGAGCTGAAATGAGGAAATCTGTACTTTGTGACCTTAAACTTTAAATGAAAGGGGATTTGGCAAATGGAGCAAGTCATTGACAGTGAATATTTGCAACGGGTAAATGGGGGAAGGCTTTAAAACAAAGCCTTTATACAATGCCAATGACTAGATAATGTGGCAAAGCTGGGAACAGACATAGAGAATCGATTGCTCAAGAGGAGGTATCAGGTATGTTGTCTGAGGCCAACAGCCCTGACAGAAACAGGGAAAAGGATAGCTGGCATTTCTGATACTTTAATTGCAAATGAAACAAAAGCTGGTAGGGGAGAAACTGAGAAGTGTCACCTTCCCCAGCTTACAGCGGGCCTTTCTAGACTGTTTTATTCCTGTGACTCAGTGAGGGCTGGATTTTAAGCATTTGCTTGTCTCCACCTCCAAGCTCCCCCAGTATGGCTGTGCTGCCTTTGGGGCAAAGGAGCAAGATGCACTTGAGACTATTTATGGCTCATTCTACAATTTCATTCTGGGAACATCGCGGGGAGGCTGATGGCTGTTTTGATGCCAAATATTCATCAGCCTTCTGCCATTTTCCAAGTTAATTTGTCTGGATGACTTCTCTGATGACTTCTCACATTTTCCACCACCTGATGCTCTATTAAGAGTTTGTTCCTTTGTCCATCTCTGGGGCTGTTTCATTGGATGGATTCTGCTCTGTTTTCTGTCCAGTTTAAGGATTTATGCTGACCTTGTCAATTGTGGCAACTGATTGAGGCCACTTTTGTAAGGAATCAACATCTGGAGACCTCCATCCCAGCTCCACTGCAGTAGGTGTGATCTGAGCACTGCCCTTTTCTTTGGTGGAGGTTCTTGGTTTAGGGATCATTCCACATGGTATCAGGTCATCTCTTAGGGCATCCATCTCTGATGCTCTCAGGTTAATTTTTCCTGGCTTTACAGCCAGAAGGACAACGTCTCATTCTCAAGCCCGCTTCCTTGTCCAGTTCAAATTTTTGCTGTGTGAACAGCTGTTTTGACTAGAACACTACAAAAAACATTTGGTCTTGCCTTTAAAATTACTCATAACATGACACATTATCACAACTCTTTTGTAAACTATAGCAGTGGCTAATTATTTGGATTGTCCATGTTTGTGTAATCCAGTAGTTTTCATCTCAGTAAAAGTTGCATATTTATAAGAGTTGTTAATTCCTGTTGGTCTTCCTAGACTTAACTATAGGTGTAGTCAAATTTTCCCTGGTTGCTCTTTTTCCTTTCTAGTATCTTATCTGACCAATCTGTCCTACTTTCTTCTGTGGTGCTCCATTATATATTTTAGGAACAAGAGACATGCTTGTGTGGAATCATCTCCACAGGTTTTATTCAGTTTTGCTTTTCGTTATTGATAAGCAGTTTCCTTTCTCCTCTTCTCTTATACCTCCTTAATAATAACTATTTATGTTGCCCCATCAATTTACATAGTATTCTGCAGACCTCAAAAGAGGCAAAGTCTCGTCCCACCAATTTCTGGTCTTTTCATGCATCTGTCATGCTGCTCTGGGGGCACTGGGAGCAGAGATGATACAGCTTTGCAGGGAAGGACCCACATACTGCAGAGGCTGGGTGTATTTTACTCCTTTGGAGCTCAGTGGGAATGGAAGACCTTCCTAATTCCCTTTCAAAGAGGGGAGGACATAGCAGCTGGTGATATTACACATGGAGAGAGAGTGGAAATGCCCTGAAACTGGACATGCCCATTCTACCTTCTCTGGTCCTGTAACAAATTCTATCTTTGAATGCAAAATTTGCATTACCCCTCCTGTGAGGTGTTAAATGCCACCAGGAACTCTTAGCCCTGCTGACTACAAACCCTTCCCTCCAGCATTACCTGTTTGCTGCTCCTCCAGGCACGCTTTCTAAATGATGTAGGAGGGAGTAGTAGTGAAATGAGTTGTTAACTCAGCTCTTGCAGCGTTAGGGATGTCTCTGGTCTGGAGGAACTTGATGATGAAGAGGTCTGTGGCTGTGTAGGGATCAGCCAAATGAAGCTGGTAGAAATGAGATCAGCCCAAGGATTTTCTTACCCTGGTATTCAGTAGGAAGACTCAAATGTAAATACGATGATTGCAAGCACATGTGGCTGTGGCTGTCCATCTTGAGACCTGTTCAGTGAAAACTGGATTTATCTGTTTGCCAAGAGCAACATGCTTTTCCCTTTAACCCTCAGGAAGCCTTTCAGCTTTAGTCTGGCTGACAACATCATGGTTTATTTAGCAAGGCAAAGCATGGTGGGGCTGAAGGAGTGGTGTGAGTGGCCACAGCTGGGCTTTGTGAGAGACAGGGATGGGGCAAGGGAGAAAACAATTAGGAAAAAGCAAGTGTTCTGGTGCGGAGTTTTAGAGTGGGACTTGTAATGTTCAGTGCTAAATAGCTGATTAATCAATGCCAGATTGTCTCTTGGAAGTCCTCTTAATTACTTCAGCCTGTGCCAGACACTGATATCCTTGAAACCTGAAAAATCCCATTAGAAGGTGCTTTCATTGGTCCTCGGCCAACATGTTTTGCTGTGTGACAAGAACGAGTACTGATGGGCTGGGTCCATCGGGGCAGCACTGGGGGTGGCACTGGAGGGGTCTCTGTGTCACGGCACCCTGTGCAGCTTGTCAGGAGCTTACAGTGAGTTCCTTGCTCTAGGGTGGTGTCCCAGCTCTCCAGTTAGACAGGCAGCAGTAAGAACTGCTGCTGCTGTTTTCCATGTGCTTTGGCTTTGTTCCTGTGCCCTCAGCTCATGCCAAGACTTTCTGTAGTTGTGAAAAGGCCGGGCATTTTTCTTTCTCTTTAAAGAAGAGGTGTCCTGGCTCCCAGCCCCTCACCAGGGCTGTGGTTGATTTTGGAGGCATGTGTGGCACACAGCAGGTGCACTTAGCATTCTGAAGGTCACCCCTTGGCTGAGGGGTCTTCAAAATCTGTCTCAATGGGGTATAAAGGCCAGCACTGTGGTGTTTAAGTCTTTCTGCTGACTTGTTCCTGTGGGCTGAGGGAAAGCTATGAAGCGGGAACAAGAAGATCACTATTTTTCAGTTTCATTTGGCATTCCATGAAAAGATCAAGCAGAGCACAGAACTAAACCATGAAGGTCACTGCTGTAAGAAGTTGGAAATGGCCGTGATATAAATGGCATCTAAAAGGAAGTATAGAAATTCACAGAAATATGGCTGGCAAAGAAATGTGATGATCCATGTGCAGCCTCTGGCTTGGAAAGTCCCTATGTCATTGGTTTCCAGAAGCAGAGGAGATGATCAGTCGTTACAGTCCTCCTGACATCAGCTGCTGGTCACAGGGGAGCAGCTCATTCCCTGAGTGCTCCCTGTTTCCCTGGGAAGCAGTGCTGCAGAAGCCATCTGATGTCCCCTCTCTCTGTCTTGGTCGAAGGGGGGTCAGTGTGCGTTGTACAGCAGTACCTAAATTCTCTGCCTTCCCTAACTTTGGAAGATCGGGTGTCCTTTTGAGGATAACTTGGTGTTCCCACAGGTAGAGTCCAGCTGGGTTCAACTGTAAAGCCTAAAGAGGGATTTTTTCATAGGAAAGATGTCTTTGCTTTGTGCATATGAGCTGTGCTGGAGGAAGAGAGGAGGGCAGGGAGAGGTTTAGAGACTGTCATTTGCTCACTGCCTTCCTCCCAAGGAATCCAGAAGAGTTTGTCTTGTCAAAGACAGGTCTGTTTTCCTCTCTAGTGAAACAAGAGTGCCTGAACATCCATTGCTGGTTTGGGATAGGAAGTGCAGAGTTTAATTACATTTTGACTCTCTTTCACTTCACTATTCAGATATTTTTTTCCTGGGCTTGAAGTCTTGTTGGACTGGGACAGGAAGAACCAGGGGAGCTCATTCGGCTGCTGCTAGTACGCCTTGCTTTTTGCTCACTTTGAGGGTGGCTTTTGTGTTTAGACATCTGAGAAAAGATACCAGGCAGCAGAGATAAAGGATGGTTGGACTGAGCACTGCAGCATGAAATCAAACTGGAGCACAGCACTGGGAGAGCTGACAGTGCTTCAAATATCTTATTCTCATAGGAGGGGGACAGGCAGGACATTGATGCCTCTTCCATTGGAAGAGTTGAAAGCCAGAGTTCACAAGATGTGACAGTGGCTGAACAGGATTGTCTTGTACGTAGGGGGCAGGAGAACAAGGAGCTGATGGTCAGGGCAGGACACCTGGGGAGATGGCTGGTGGGGGTGGGGAGTGTACCTGATGGGCATGAGAAGCAAGTGGTGGTGAAACTGAGGAGCTTCCTTCTGGGTGCCTGAAACAGATTGTGGGGATTGCTGCGTCACAGCCATGACGTGTGGTGGTGTGATGAAGCATCACTTCATCCAGCCACTTACCCTGAAGCTGCAATAGTCCTGATTTCAGCAGGTCATCCTGCTTTTAGCAGGTACAGAGCTCCTGGGCTGCTGGTGTGGGTTGCATTCTGTGTTAGTATTAAGCAGCATAATGTATTTGTGTGCATTTGGTGCTCCATGACAGTCAGGCAACCTGCTGAGCAGTCTCAGCCTCAGTCTGCAGTGAGACAAATACTGTCTGGGATAGTGCCCTTCCCATATCATGGCCTGAAAGCTGTGGAAGGATGCTGGGCATGGGTCCCTGTGAGGATGCCACGGGCCAGTGAAGGTGCCCTAACTCCTTGCCACAGGAGGCACCCGTCCTGTTCTCCCAGTGGCTGCAAAGTACTTGGGGTGGCTTAGTGGGAAAACAGCCAACTTTACAGCCAGCGCTCCTCTGTGTTCCCAGCTACTGTGTGCCTGGCTTCTGGTTTCACAGGGAAACAGGCATCTTCCAGCACAGGAGCTGGCAAAGGGCATTTCAGGTAACCTCTCCTTAGTCTGGGGGCATGAAGGACCCTTGTACTTTCTGGAAGGGATTCAAGTACTGCATGCATCGAATGCAGGCTTCCTGAGCTGGGCTTTTCTGTTGTTCAGGCCACCTGGAAGGATGTGCCAGAGGAGTCTCGCAGCGTGATTGTTTGTGAGCGGTAGCTGGCACTAGCACAGCCTGCACTGGGTGGATGGAGGGGGACATGGGGGCTGTGTTTTGATTCTGCTTTTCCTGTTTGTTGTAACTTGGCAGAGGCAAAGTTTCAGAGACTGCAGGGGCAGCAAGATCCCTTTTCTTTCCTTTCTTCCTGACATGTACTGCACCACCTTCTGCCTCTAAGTCTAATTTTTGCTGAGGAAACAGTAGGAAGGGAGGATTGGTGGGGTTGAGGTCTGCAGCTTTGAAGCACATAAACCAGAATATTTAGGATGGGGTTTATTGTCTAGAGAGGAGACTTTCCTAAAAGGAGCCCCAGCGATTGTGAGCAGCTGTCACAGTGGCTTTTGTTCCTGCTTCAGGTGGAATTTCAGCGGAAAAAAAAATTTAAAAAGGAAGAACGAAAATAAGAAGCAAACTTCGACCACACAAAACCCTCTTTCCAAGGCTTGTTCAGAAAATGGAGATAAAGCAGCAATAAAGTCAAGTGCTCAATTAAGCTAGATGTATGTGCTTTAAAGCACTAACAGATGTGGCAACAGTGACTCTAATGAAGTGGAGCTTTATGGACCAAGTGTGGTGGAGGTGGGTGTGGGTGCCCGTTGCTTCCCGATGGGGAATAGTGCAGCAGTGCTTTTGTTTTGGGGATTGATGAAAGGGGCTATGTAGCTGCTGGGGGCTGTTGTTCCCCACTGTCTCCTTGGCTCCTGCCCCCTTGCCTCTGGGATGGCTGTGGTTACAGTGCTTTCTAGTTGTGGTGGTCTGTCTGAGAGCAATGTGAGTTACAGCACTCCAGGGCAATTCACCTTCTGACAGCCTCCCACCTTAGGGCTCCTGGGAGGGTTTAGTGCCACCCTTGATGAGCTCCTTCCCAGACCCTATGCTTGGGGACTTACATGCCCTTAAATAACTGCTGCATTTTGCTTTGAAAATTTGGAGGTTCCAAAATACGATAGATAAAGGCCAGGTAAAACCTGTTGCATGCTGTACAACACCAGCAGAGTACAGTGTGAGCTGTACTTGCTGCAGAGCAGCTGGCTGAGCTGTGGCTGCGGAGGCTCACCCGCGCCAGGCTTACACCATGGTCAGGGTTGGTTTGGAGAAGGACATGACCATCCGTATGCCACAAGCCAGCTTATGGTGTTTGGCATTTTGGGGTGAACTCCGTTAAAATGCCAGTCCTTCTTGAAGCCAGGGGAGTCCCTGCATGAAGCTCAGTGTTTCACTATTTGGGTTGTTTACAAAGGCAGGGGTGGTTTTCTCTAATTTGGGGACCATCCCACCCGATGTATCAGCAGATCCCACTTTTCAAGGGCTCTTTGCCACATGCCTGGATCTCTTCCAAGGCTTTGAGTAGTATCCAGATCATCCCACCAAGAAGGGGGTGCTGTGTAGATCAGATGTAAAGCAAACACACCAGGGCACTTGGTGCTGTGCATGCTGGCTGGCTGTACACAAAATGCTTTCTGGAGCTCTTTGGAAAGCTGACTGATGTGCATCCCAGCTTCCCTTCCAGTGGTTCAGCTGGCTTATCACATTTGCCTCCATCCTCCTTGGGAATGCAGCTACTGATGTTACCCTGTCTTTTCTTCCTTCCTCTACCACAGTTTTATGGTTCTCTCTTCCTGCCTTTTGCTCAGCAGGAGCCTGCAAACTCCTGAGGTTTGAATTTGGGCAACTTCATGGGTGGCCCAAAATAGAGAGTTATTTTCAAACAAAATGAGATCCAGCCCTTTTTTCTATAAAGGCAAGAGACCAAAGCAATGACATCAGAGTGAAGCAGCAGGCTGCCTGGCACTGCTTCCCTCCCACCTGCGGGGAGGAAACTTCCCCTTCTGAAGGCCAAGTGGCATGGATGTGGCCATGCTGTAGGTTCAGGAGGTTGGAAGTCACTGAGGGACTGTAAAGGTGACTTGCATTACTTGCACGTGCATGGCCCTTGTATGCCACAAACAATTACTACAGATCAAATTGCTGCCTTCTGGTTGAGTGTCCATGAGTTTGAACCTTTCATTGTGTTCCAGCATATTGTGCGTGTGCCAGTCAGCAGTGGGATGAATCTGCAAAGTCTTAATTTTGTCAAAGCTCCTGGTTATTTCAGTAGCAGTGTTGTATCAGTGAAGACTTTATGCTTAGAGAGTGGCAGTTGCCTTGTTTCAGTAAATGCACATACTAAGATAAATAGTAAATGTGCATAACAAATATACGTGCAAGACCCAGTTCAGTCTCCCCTCAAAGAGTACTTGAACACAAAGGTTCAAATTTAGCTCTGCCTCTAGCTGGGACAAGGGTAAAACAAGGGTTAAAGAAATCGAGCAAAGTGACTGCGAAACTGAGCGAAATATTGCCCCAACAACAGATGAACAAAGAGTTTTGACATAACCTGAAACAACTGTGATGTTGCTTAGCTTGGATGTCAAATGAGAAAAAAACACAATCTGGGAATAGCTCAACTCGTGGCTTAAATGTGGGATATAGCAGCTAAGTAATAGCCCTTATGAGGAGGGCAGGATAATGACTGAGTGCTGGAGGCAGCTGAGAGATGCTGGTGGGCAGAAAAGACTCAACTAAATTGCAGCAGATACTCCCTCTTTCTACCTACGGTTCAGTGCTCTTGTTTTATTTGGAGGCACCTGTGCTTTGTCCGTGGGGAATGCAGGTTTCTGGGGGAAAAGCGAACAGTGCTGGCTTTGAGGGCTGGTGCATGGCTCAGGGGCTGCGTGGGGACAGTGGGCCCAGCAGACCTTAAGGTGACACTGGTGGTAGTGGCTGTTGGGCTCTGGCAGAGTTTCTGAGAAGGTAGGAAGGAATTACTGTAATAATAGTGTGTTTTGAAAAAGGCAGACTTTGAGGAAATGTGCAATGAGATTTGGGTGGGTGGTGAGGGGAGCCCTGGCCTCAGCTGCCGTCTGGAAAATTGACTTTGGAAAAGTGAGATGTTATTTAAAAACTAGTAATACAAATGACTGAAGTTCATTCCATTTGTATGCATAATAACTGGAGAAGCCAGTGTGGCTGAGAAGGGGCAGAACAATACCAGAGATAGGTGAGAGATGGCTCTCACAGGCAGGGTGAAGCACCTTTCTGGGTTTTAAGTGGTTTTTGCTTTGTGAGTTGTTTTTTGTTTGGTTGGGTTTTTTTTTTTCCTGGTTTTGAGGCTTTTCCACCTTTCTTGAGGGTGGAAGGTCAGACTTCTGGCTGCACACAGCCTTCCCAGATGGTGCAGTACTCTGCCACAGGCTCCTCTGGTCATGCTGTGTCCAGAGCCACTTCCCCACCAGCCATCGTTCCTGATGGGGGTTGTGAACAGGCACCAAATGGTTACTCGCAAATGAGTGAATTGCAGTTGGGCTTCCAGAGCCAGAGGACGTCTTTTTGGTGAGCCTTTGTCCATCCTTGAGGAGCCAGAACAGGCAGAGGGCATTGTCAGAGACTATCTGCCTTAGCTTCTTATATGATAGAACCCACAAAATTTCCCTCAGGCACCTCTCCTTGAAGCAAGATGTCTTGTATTTGGCTGAAACACCCTTTTCAAGAGACATGGACAGATGTGAGCACTTCTCTAGTAGTCCATCTTTCATTTGTGCAGGTTCAAACTGATCTTTGGCAGTCTATCTCCAGCTAGCCTGGTGTTTGCTTGTTGCTGCCTGCACCTAGAAAGGTAATAATTTAAAAATAGGAGAATAGTCTGAAAAGATTCTGTATACTGTAACTTTTCCCAAAATGTGTGAGGGAGGCAGAAATGTTTAGTGTGATTGTGAAGAGTTTCTTGTTTGTGATTGTGTGTCCATCAGATCATAAGTCCTTCATCAGCCCTTCCTGGCAGGCTGCAGAGCGTCATACCTGGGAATCAGCCTTGTTGAGATTCACAGCTCCTGTAATTCTGGCAGCCTCTGGCTCTCCTGCAGGAAAGAGAGGTGCAGCAGCCCAATGCCAAACAGAGATCATCTAGATAGTAATGAACATGAAGGCACCCTCATGGAGGCTGGGGTAAGGAAACTCTTCTGTGCTTGCATACTCTGGACTCTGGGATGCAAAAGCCTCGACAGATTTGGACTTGGGGTTAGAAATGAGCCCATGTTTCCGTTGGGGAAATACATGTAATTCAAACACGACAGTTAAACCTATAGGAAATGAAGAAGGTGGTTTTGTGGTTTGATTTTATTCTGGAAATTCATAGGAATCAAGGATTTAGGTGCTGATCTTATACTAGAAGTTGGTTCAGGCTTTTTGGGGTGCCTGAAGATCACATGGATGCATGTGAATGACCGGGGAAGGAGAGCAGAGACTTGGCCTGGTAAGATTAATGGCTTGTTTCATTCAGGCAGAAGCCTCTAATGACTCAGTAGTAGCTACTCTGGGGATTTTACAGACAGGGTCAATGTCAAATCGGGAAGCTGCAGTGCAATTAATTTAAGCTTGGAAGTGTTTTCAAGTTAATTCATTTGGTTCTGCTGGGAAGGTTGGAGCTTTGCAGAGGGCTAATTGTTAGAACTGTGTTGAAAAGGCTGAGATACGGTTCACTAACAAGGGGGAATGCTTTTATGGTGGCAGGGAGCTCCGTGAGCCTCACTCAGCAAAACCTTCCAAACGCGTTAAGGTCTTTCCCCTGAGCATGCTGCCTTCACACATGCTGAGGTTAAGTACATGCACAAAACCACTGTCATCGCCCATGAGATGAGACCCTGTGGCTCCTCAGCCTTAGCTTTTAGGTAAGTCCAGAGTGTCTCTGCTGTAGGTGCGCACTGGGGATGCACAGCAGCTCCGTGCTCGGGAGAAGTGGTGAAAGAAAAGCAGGATTGTAAGTGGAAGCTTGGTAAATGAAGGGACTTGAAGCAATCCCCTGCATTTTTGAGGGTCCTGAGCAGCATTCTCACTTACCATTCTTGGCACACAGTGAACAGCTGGTGCAGGGGGGAGCAGGATGTTGCAAACAATACGCGGAGGCTCGCTGCTGGCAGGAGGAGGGCTGGAGCAGACCTTCCCCAGCGGTGCTTTGTGCTCTGCTGGGTCTGCACAGAGTGGACTGGTAATGTGCTACGCGGCCCTTCAGTCAAATCATTTGGAAAGAAAGCTAACAAAACAAACCCTGCTATTTAGTCTCTCTTCAGCCTGGTTGCACATATTCATGAAATGGCGGAAACTTACTATTTTTGTGAATTGTGCTCCCGTTTGAGATGCAGTTGGCATTTGCTGACGTGTTTGTAGATATATTGGGAGGTGGAGGGGGCGGAGAACTAATAGGCAGACAGGCAGTCATACAAACATACGCACATGCAGAAACACATAGAGGCAGGCTGTGTAATTGCACAAGTCCTGTATCCTTGGGAAACCAGCCTACAAACATGGTTTAAAAAAAAAAAGAAAATAAGACTGTTTGAAGTAAAACCCGGGAGAAGGGACATCTCGGTCCCTCTCCTTTCTTCATCTGACATCAGCTCCATGTCAGTATTGCTTCTCCCTCGGTGCTGGAGGGCTTTGCATGCAGAGGTGCATAGGTGAGCTACAGAGTGTGCAGTGGTAAGAGGTTTTCCTCTGACTCTGGACCTAGGTGGATGGAGGAGGGAAAGTTGAGCTCTCCAGCCACCAGGAGTAGGCAGAAAAAGAGAGCAAAGCAGGCTGCTGAAAGCTGTGCTGCCCTGAGTCAGTGTCCCTGGCACTTTGGAGGAGCATAAAGCATTTCCTGTAGGATGCCTGAGTCAAAGGAAAGCACTGGGTGCCCCTTGGATCACCCCTCAGTGCCAGCTGCTCAGGGCTGGGAGAGGAGCTTGCTAAGCAACCCCTGGCCAGAACATGCCGTTCCCTCCCCAGTCCTGCCTTCCCTGCTGGTAGAGATGGGCTGAAAAGATCTCACGGCATTAAAAAAAAGGGTGTTTGCAGAGCCCTAGGGCTTTTGGCCGCAGGGGATCTCAGAGTGCTTTGTGGACAGCTTATCACAGAGGTAAAACAAGCTCTTGGAGACCAATGCAGGAATTTTCTGGCTGTGGTGTGCAATTCCTCACTGATACTGAGCAAGTTGGTGTGATGAAATAACCCTGGGAATGCAGGCAGGCAGAGGGTCCTGGGGAGCTCTTCAGCAGATGGAGAGATGCTCTGAAGTGATTGGTGTCTCACGGTAGCCTATGTTTCCGAGAGATTGGGATGACCAATCTTCAGGCCAGTCCTCCCAAAAGCTGGGTGGCACAGACACCTCTGGGCTTGTAAGTCCTTCACAAGCATATCAACAGCTTAAACATGACATGTTCCCTGTGCAGGACTGGATGAGGCTAAGCAGAACAGGCTGCTGGCTGAGGAGAGGGGACAGGAAGCAGTATGGGAGCGTCCCTGTACTTGAATCTAGAAGGAGTCATGCACAGCTTTTCCTTATTTAGGTCTGTCATTTGCTGTTAAACCCAGTCTAGATGAAATACCTTTGGTTTCTGAACTGCTGATGGCCAGGAGGAGAGCTGGGGAGGAATTGCTCTGTAATTGTCTTTTCTTCTGCCCCTCCCCTGAGCATCCATGGTTGCTCTCTGTGAGAGATGTTGTTCCAGGGCAGGTGATGCTTCTCTGATGTGTGCCCTTCTCCCATTGCCCCCTCTCCTACACAGCCCATTGCTCATGCTCTCTCTGTGGCATTTCCAGATGCACTTTTGTGCAAAGTGAAGAGTGAAACTTGTGTGGGTGCTTCGGTTTCATCTGCCTCTGGACAGCTGCGTCCAGACTGGCTTGATGATGCTTGGGGCCAGACCATGTACCAGTGCTCCCACATCTTCCCTCTACTGTCCGCTGAGTGTGGATGGATGCTGTGCCATGGCTCAGTGCTTTACAGATTGGCAGTGCTAATCAGCAAACCCTGGATCTTTTTTGGGGTAGGGTGTGGGCCAGAGGTCCTGGGCGTCGGGGTGGGCGTTGTTCTTGGCAGCTCCTCCTGTGAGGAAATTGCAATGCCAGTATAATCCTTGTTGGCAAAGTTTTTCTGAGGTTTCTGAGCTCCAGGTCATAACACACACCCTAGAGCTGTTGCACCTTTGCCCAGGGCTCTTCTAGAAGTATTTTGCAGACTGATGAGACAGAGGTCACTGGGGCTGTGGTTAGGGTTTGTCTACTCCTTCCCTACCTTCCTCCGAGTAATTCTTCCACTGGGGCTGTTGTGCTTATGAAAGGTCAGGCTTAAAGGCTCTGTCTGCTCTCAGGCTGCACAGGACAAGCACTGGCTTCCTGGCAGCCTGGGACACACATCTCTGCTCCTTAAAATAAAAAGTGGCAAGCAAAAAGTCATTTAAATTATCCTGAAATGGTAGAACTTGCAGACACAAAAAGCTAAAAGAGTTGGAGACAAAACCCCCCCCAACCTAGATAAGATGGATGACACTGCTCAGGGTGAAAAATCGCTCCATGGATGCTGCATTCTTGCAACCCCAAGTGTGCTCACTCCTGTGCATGGTGCAGTGCCAGGCCAGGACTTGGGCTTCTGGATTTGCCCATATATTCCCTGTATGGCTTTGGGCAGCACTTTCAAGTATTTCTGTGCCCCTTTTTTTTTTTTTTTCTTTAACCATGTGCAATTTAGGATGGACACCTTTCTGTCTTCAGGGTAATTAATGAACTGCAAAGCCCTTAGAAGGAAGGGCCTGTCTTCAGAAGGAAAGTGCTGGCCAGCGGAGGCTGTGATTGCTGCGGGAAGGAGATGTCAGCCCCGTCTAGCCCAGGACACAGCCGGGACCCCCAGTTAGTAGGGTTTCAGACAGGCTGTTGAAGGCCACTTGGGTGAAACTTTCTGTGGGTCTGGGACCTTAATCAGCATTTAAACACTGTACAAACACCCCGGGCAGATAAGCAAATGCATGTGAAACCCTCTGGGCAAGCTGTTGATGAAGGAAAGCAAGTGCAGAGAGAGCAGGAGCAGCACTGGTGAGGACGGCTGCAGTCCTTGGCATGGTGTGTGCTCCCCGTGATACAGCCTGGCTCTCCTGTGCTAAGTGAGTGCTACTGGCTCCATCCCGTCCTGCAGCCCAGATACGCTTCAGGGCTCTTCAAAGGGATAAAAATATACTTTTAACCTGAGGCAGCTGCCTTTTTTTGTGTGGTACATTTTTTCTTGTAGCTCTGGAAGTGACAGGTTGTTTTTCAGCCCCTCTTTCTCAGCTGTCTCAGCAGAGGTGCCTAGAGGTCTCAAACCAGATTCCCGAAAATTTTAGCACTGGAAATTGGTAGTCGCTTTTGAAAATGTTGGCGAGACGGTGCAGCTCCCTACAGACGTTAACTGATGGCCATTTGAACAGGCTTTTTCCTCAGCCAAGTCCTCGCCCCATTGAAGCCAATGGGAATTTTCCTTGAAAAAGGCCATAAAGAAATCGTTTTCTTGGCAAGGAGAGAGGTGTTTCATGGACTCTACATCAGTGTTCAGGAGAACTTCAGCTATCTGCTTAGATTCCTGCCACACTTGTCCCACCCTGTGCAAAGCTCTCTACCTTTTGATCCAAAATAACACAGGAGATGTTTTCCACATGCCATAAGAAAGAACTATAAAACAATTGTTTTGGAGTTTGGCACCTTACAGATACAATTAGTGTGAACTGAAATTGGTCAGCAAAAAGGCGTTGGCCAGGATAACAGACAGATTAGGGCTGTGTATCTTGAGGCTATTGCATACCTGCCCATCCCATGCTGGTAGGGGTGGTAGGTGGCTTCATTAGTTCATGGATGGTCATAAACAAGCATGACTTGCATCTTCTGGGCAGCATTAAAAAGCATTATCTGGCTGTAAGAGGGGTTGTTTGGCTTATGGCATGCTCTGTGCTCTCCTGACCTTGAGTCTTTATCTCTCCACTCTTCTTGTTGCTCCCCGGCCATTTTGCTCTTTTGAATGTGGTCCATCACACCAGTGCTCAGCCTCCTCCTGTGCATGCAGCTTGTCCTGAAAGAAATGCTGGTGCTTTGCACATGGGGCCAATCTCTTCTGTCTCATCTCCCTTCCCCTGTGATGAAGCCACTCCTGGAAGCTCCAAGATAGCTTCTCCTAAGAGCAGCACCAGATTTAGGAGAGGGAAAAGCTGCGATGGGGCTCTGGCATCAGCCCCAGGTGGACCAGTCCAGCTTGGCAGCAGGGTCAAAGGCATGGCTCACCATGGCTGACTTGGCCTTGGAGAGGAGAGCTTACAGTCAATAGCAGCTAGACCTTCCTGGCCTCTGATCCAGTCTTGCTCCTGTGGTGGTGCCTGGGGAGCCAAGACCAATCTCCTCTGTCCCTGGGTGTGTTCATGCACATTGGCTTGCACACTCCACTCCTGTCGGTGGTTTTCTTTGGGCTGATATTTGTTAGCATTGGAAAGTGAGAAAAATGAGCAAAAATATTATCAGAAGCAGGTTTTGTGAATGAATCAGCCGACTAGAGGCTTACCAGCTCGCCTGCATTTACTAGCACAGTGCTTATTTGGGCAGATGTCTATATATTTTAGTTGGAGCAGGAAGGAGTGAGAATGGATGGGGGAAGACATCACTTCCAGTTTGCTGCTTTTCTGTCAGTTTGTACCATCTTTATCTGAATGAAGCAGGGGACTGCAGTGTGTCTGAGAAGCTGCCCTGCTGCTGCCCTTGTTCTGCTGTTGTTGACAACTTGGAGGACACCAGGGAGAGGAGCACAAAAGAGGTCAGAAGGCTAAAACTCTCCTAAGCAGCTTGTTGAGGATCAGGGCCTGGCCAGCCTTGCCCATCTCTTCATGGTGCTTTTTTATTTGATCCTGTCTAAAGGCAGCCTCATGGCCTTCTCTCTTCTCACTATGTGTTTCTAATTAACAGGGAGACTGGTGTATAAACAGAATATTCCTGCTCAAAATATTGCTTGTCTGACTCCTAGGATGATGGCCAGATGGCAATCACCAGATAGCAGCCTAGACTTTGAGCTTGCCCATCTGGCTATCAAACCTGGTCTCAGTTCTCATCTGGAACCAGACTTGAGGAAAGTAATGGACTTTGCCAGACTGGTTTTGCCCCATGTTTGCTTTTCAGTTGCTACCTAAGCAGCTAAAAACCTGCAGACCAAATGCATTTAGTATTTCTGGAAATTGTGAAGAAGTTCAAAAAGATACTGGACAAATCCACTGAGGGATGGGTCTTTTGGTGGCTTTTAAATCCTGTGGGTCAGATGCAGTCTTCAGCCATGAAAGTGCTTTTATTGCTGGTCTGCAGCACAGACTGGGAATGGTCCTTCTGCTCCCAAGCAGCTGCTGATAGTCTCTCATGAATGGCAGGCTGGGCTGGATGGCTCTTTGATCCAGCCCACCTGGGCCATCTTGGCATCAGGCAGCTGCATGTTTGCTGAGTAAGTTCAGACAAAACTTTTCTCGCAGTTTCTCCTTTGTAAGCTTGGTTGTAATACCTGAAAAGAGCTTAGAAAGCTGTGGCAGAAATAAAACACTTTCTATTATGATTTTTCATTCTGTCATGACAGTAGGGCTTTCCCTGACAAAACATCATGATGCAGATTCTGAAAAAAGGAACTGTTAACGTCTGTAAATGCTCTGTATGCTTGGTCCTCTGAGGAGCAAGCCATAAATTAAGTACTGTTACGTGAGCTAAAGCATTGCTTGCCCTGCATCATGCACAGTTTGATAGTATTTCTTTACCTCTAGATAAGTGCCTGAGTTCCATAATGCTGGAAAGCTGAAATTGGAGGTGCCAGAGAGAATTCTGATGATGGGAGGTTGGGTGCTACAGTTCTACTTTGGCAATACCGAAAGACACTTCCTGTTTGTCACCACAACCAGAACAGCCTGGTCTGTCCCCTGGTGTGGTACCTATGGAGCTGCTGAAGAGGTCTTATATGGAGAGATACATACAGAGATGTACAAAGTCTGGCCTGGGTTATTGCATTGAGAGGTGATGTGCATGTGTGGGTTCAATCCTAATTTGGGCTGGAAGGGACCTCTGGAGGTCTTGCTTCAAGTCCCAGCTTAATGCAGGGTCAGCTTCAATATTATACTCAGCTATAGTATTAGATGTGCTTGCTCAGCCAGATCAGAGCAGGCAACAGGGAGGGATCAGCTGTCACCTTCTGGGCACTTGGAGCAAACAGGAGGAATTGAAGTCTGTCCTCATTGCCACTGCAAAGTTGAAAGAGACTGGCGTGTGCAGCATTGTGACCATTGTGTCCTGCTGTGGCAAGGTTTGCTCTCACAAACTCCTGGTGAATTGGGAAAATTCATAAAGCACAGAGCAGAGGAGATGGAAGAAGTCCAGAAGTCCCCAGATTTCTGCTAACTAATTTTGAAATGGCTGAACTAGCTGAGATCTTGTGGCTTTCAGCAGTGGCAGAGTTGTGACTGTTCTGCTGTCAGCAGAAGTGGCCAAATGTAGAAGTAGGTAGAAACTACATGAGTAACACAGTGTATGACAAACAGTGGGAAAGATGGTATAGCAAGCATGATGATCACTGAAATGGCAGGATCTCCAAAGGTTGTTAGGGTGGCCGCAGACCAGAGGCAAGGTATTTTTGAAAGCAGGCCTGAGAATTTGTTTTAGCACATGAATATTGAGTAAGTATTCCTGGAGATACTCTGGGGGATGATAGATGGACTCAAGGTATTGTTACTAATCACTGTGGTTTTAAGTGTTGCAGCTGAAGTACACTTGGCATCTCTAATCCAACTGGACTTCTGATGGGAAAATTGCATTCTTGGGAAGTAATTTAGAAGGTCACAGAAAAGCCAGAAAGAACTTCTCCAGCAGCGATTTCCCCTGTTCTCTAAACTGTCTTTTAGAGTGGCAATAACTACAGAATGAAAGGATCTATTCTCACCTTCCAGATGAAAGGGCTGATGCAATTTAAAATTTTTGCATGCAAAGATTTTATGGCTTGGTAACCAGCCACGTCTGAAAATGATCCAGGGCAGGATGAACACGTGAGGCAGCGCCTGACTGAGCTGGACGCTTTCCTTGTCTGCCCTGTCTCCTGCAGATAATGATGACCGGTCCGATAGCATTCTTGCTGAGAACCACGTGGATGGCACCGTGGGGATCTTGAGTGGAGCTGGAGGGAGGAAGCCCATGAAGACGGGCATGAAGGAGCTGGCAGTTATGAGGGAGAAGGTGAACGAGCAGCAGCGGCAGATGGGCAAAGTCAGCAAGGCCCATCACAACCACGAGGACTCCAAAAAGTCACGGCTGTCGACGGGCAGGGTGAGAGGGCAGGGCTGTGGGGAGCTAAGGGAGGCAGCTGTGGGCTCACTGGGAAATGCTGAATGCAAAGCCTTAATGGCATCTGCAATAAGCTGTCTTAAAAACAGAAAAAATAAATTGAAAGAAAAAAGTGGGGAGAAGCAAAAGAGGAAAAGCAAACATTTTTGGCCTGGTGCTAGGGCCGAACATCTGATGAACTTTGATGTGCTGGTCAGGAGGCATTGTTTTCAATGCAGCGTCACCTCTGGAAGGGAGGCTTCTGCTGGCTCAACACTCACCTCTGCAGGGGTGCAGGCATGCCCTTTGCCCATGGACTGGCTTTCTCACACCCTTTGTCCCTAAGCAGATATGGCCCAAGGGGGTTTGAGGGAGCAGAAGCAGGGCTGTCTGCCTGCTGCAAGGCAGCCCCAGTCCGGGTTAAGGGAGGCCACAAGCCCTGAGGATGAGCTGTGTGACTGTCCTGTACCAGGGAGAGTGCTCTAAGTCCTCTCTGTCTCCTCCTTGCCTGTCCCTCTCTCTCTGTTATCCAGTTCTTGGCCGTGGCTTCCCTCTAGTGGGAAGCTTGATCAAGGCAACTAGATGGAGTGGGAATGGGAATGGGGATGGAGATGGAAACCCACCCCAAAGGGTCCACAATATACATCCCTGTAAACATACAGAGTATTAATATCTGGGGAGCACAGGGACAGAAAGAAGCTTTAAAAGAGTCCTCATGCCTTCCAAGGACTAGGCAAAACAGAGGTTCAAAATAAAATACAGGCACCATCAACTTTGAGAGCTCACACACTGTTGCTGCTCCTTTGCAAAAGAAACCTCACCCACTGCAAAAGCAGAGAGGTGTGGACTCAGTTTGGCTCACATCAGGCATATTTCAACCAGACTGCCTTGGCTGGAAGCCCTGTCTGGGAGCTGCTGTGGAGCAAGAAGGATGCCTCCAGAGGCTGGCTTTGGGTACTCTCATTCCCAGGTCTTCTCTCCGCTCCCATAGAATCTCACGTGCTTTTGAATTGCACTTCTGGGCCAAAACTGCATCACAGGTGTGTGCTCTGGGCTATGCTTATGGAAGCCCTCCTGGTCTGTCCAGACTAGCCCTGATTCATGTCACTTGTCACCACCAGTGGGAGCCATGGTAGCCTCTCTGAGGTTTCTCCTCCTCTCTGTATCCAGGACTTGGGACCTGGTATTATGATGGCTCTTGGCCACGTCAGGTACATGGGAGAGATGTGCATGTCTATGCACAACTTTGATTTTGGGTGCCTGGAGGTAAAGTCTGCAGCAGGACCCAGTGGCAAACCTGCGTCTTGAGGGATGCACACGTGTTCATCCCTACTGATGTTCCCATTGTCCTCAGCGTTGATGCTGAATGGTACCACTGTCCTGATTTTTTTTTTTTTTTCTGCTTTCTGGGCTGTTTTCAGACCCCTTGTCAGCAGGAGCTGGATCAGGTCCTAGAACGCATATCCACCATGCGGCTGCCAGATGAGCGAGGGCCCCTGGAGCACCTCTACTCCCTTCACATCCCCAACTGTGACAAGCATGGCTTGTACAATCTCAAACAGGTAAGAGGGGAGAGTGGGAGCTCTGGGGCTGTCTATGCATCCAGCAGCAGCCCTTGGCTCACTGTCTGTCCCCACCATGTGCAGACACAGAACATGGCACAGTTCAGGGCTGGGCTGATACCCTGCACGTGATGTGAGGTGTGGGGTAAAGAGGAAATGCTGCATGTGGCATGGACAGATTTAGTTACACCCAGGTGCATCTGCAGCCACAGGTTTGCAAGTGGAGGTGAAATCCACATCCACACATGGCTGTGGGCAGTCCAGAGATGGAGAATCAGTTTAGTTCTTCTTCCCCACAAGAGCTGCTTATCTGTCCAGGTCTATTTTCATGAACTTTGAGCCAGGTCTTGTCTGATCTGGGCCCTGCTGCAGGAGAAAAGCAGAGAGGGACTGAATGCTGGCCAGTCTTGCAGACAAAGCAAAAAGCACTTCTGGGAGTCAGGAAGGTTTCTACTGCACATTATTGGTTTTCCTCCACAAGTCAAGGCTGGTCCCACTGCTCCAGGAGGGATTCCTTCCAGGCAAGGTGGGGGTTGGGGTGCAGCCTGCTTCTGAAGCTATTTATGGGACCCAGAAGGACTCATACAACTTGTGTGTCTGAATTCTGACTTCATGGCTTCATCCGTGCAAAACCACCAGGTGTCAGTGGCTGAGGAATGGGGAAAAAACTGCCAGGAAAAACAGCAGAACAACCAGCTGGTGCAGGGTTGACTGGAGTCACCTGTGAATAGTACCTGGATATGAGGATCCCTTATAGATGAGCCTTTGGAGGGGACTCATGCTGTTTTCACGGCCAGGCCTTTTACTCACGGCTACTTCTACCCCTTGATGAGAAGCATTAAATAAAAAAATGGGATGCTCTGAGATAATCTCCTTCTGTCCCTTCTTCTGTCTGTCCCACTTGGACTCTCACCCTCTGTCTCTCCCATGGGCTGACTGGATTCCCCAGCATGACCACACTTGGAAGGGCTGGATGGAGCAGAGCTGGCAAATTGCCTGTAAGATGAGCCGTGTCTGGGGAATGAGCCCAGACACTGCAGCAATGCTTTGTGTGCTACAGAAGAAGGAACAGTCTCTGCTGCTCCTTGTGTCTGGGGAATGGGTCAGCCTGCACTGGCCTGCTTGGAGTAACCTCTGCATCTCCCACGACTCCCTGTTCAGAAATGTATCTGCTGGAGATGGAGGGATGAACATCAGGTTCAAAGTGCCTGCAGCACTGCAGGGCAGGAGGAGGACAATAACCATTAGGCCAAGAAACTTCTCTCTAACAGGACTGGGAGGACAGAGTCCAGGTCCAGATGCACTATGGTCCCTACCTCTGTTCTGAGACTAGTGAATCTCTGTTTGGTGTGGCTGTGGGGGCCTTGATCTGATGTTTGTTTAGCCTAATCTGCAGGTGAGAATAATCTTATACAGCTCCTTTGTCAGTCTGTCTCATCCCTCTTTCCCAAGGGATCTTTGTCTCTTTGGATGCTTTCATCCACAGTTGGCTAAGGGTGATGCATTTCAGGGACAGTTGTCCTTCCAATTCATTAAAACTGGCTTCTTGGTCCCTGGCACAGCCTCTGGGGAAAGAGGTTCAGCCCTCACGCTGGACTGCTGGAGTAACACTGCTGATGCAACACAGGCCCTGGGGGGTTTGAGTACAGCATCCCATGGATCTTGCCTAAATCTAAACTAGTGCCAGATCACCAGAGAAACCCCAGCTCTGCCAGTGTTGGGGCTTTGGGCTGACTGACCTGGGAAGTGGTTTGTTTTGTCCCTCTCTTCATTCTGATACCTGTCCTGTTCCTCTCCACACAGTGCAAGATGTCGGTGAACGGGCAGCGTGGCGAGTGCTGGTGTGTGGACCCCATCCATGGGAAGGTGATCCAGGGTGCACCCACCATCCGCGGGGACCCCGAGTGCCACCTCTTCTATACAGCCCATGAGCAGGAGGACCGGGGAGCACACGCCCTGCGGAGCCAGTAGACAGATGTGATCCTGCTGGCTGGAGGTGGCTCACTGTGGCCCCAGTGCTGGATTTCACATGGGTTTCAGCGTGTCTCTTTAGGCTCTAGAAGAGACTGGGGTTGGGTCCTGTGTGCCGCCCTCCTTCCTCAGCTGCCTGGTTCCTGGGGAGGGGAGGGATAATGGGAGGGGAAAGGCAGTGGGGGGTTTGCAAGGAGAAGGGACTGCTTTCTTAGTCTTTCACCCAACATAAACCAGAGAACTGGTCTTTTTTGCTCCTCGCCCTGCAGCCCTGCCCTCCCTGCTGTTTCGCGGCATCTTTCTGCACCCTGCAGCAGAGAGTGCCATGTGCTCCCTGACCCCTCCCAGGAGACAAAACCCCTTGCTATGGGTGGGAGAGGGTAAAAAACCGAAAGAGCCCAGCCTTTTCCCCTCTTTTTCTCTCTTCCCCAAGACCAAAGACTGTAAATACTGTCACCTGCCTCTTGTGTCCTGCCAGTCAGTCCCCTGTGCCCCAGCTCAGCCATCAGTCCTGGCATGGGATGCGGTGTGGGAGGGAGGGAAGGAAGAAAGACCCCAGATTCCCAGCTGGAACATAACACCACAGCTGGGCTGTGTTCCCCAAGGAGACAGCAGTGAGGGAAAGGGCTAAAGATGAGACAGCTGCCACCCTGCCCCCTAACAACACTCCTGGCTGCTTCCTTTCCTCGTGCTGGGGCACAGCCAACTCCACAGAGACCCAGCTTCAGCTTCAGGAGCGTGGGGCCTTTGGGTGACAGCAAAGCTAAATGCTTGCTTTTCCAGGGGATTTGAAGGGCTTTTGCACAATATTTCTTAGGATCAGCTTATGCCGAGGGAGCTAAAATGAACTTGCTGAGGCTGGGTGGAAGGATGCCTGTGTAGATTTAGGATAACAAGCCAGAGAATATCTCTCTTTCTCTCATTCATTTTTTCTTTATTTCTAGATAGGAAAAAAAAAAAAAACAAACATCTAAAACCTGCGTTCCCAAGCAGCTGCCCTTGTCCCTCCATTTTTGCTTGGGACTGAAGTGAGCATCTGTTACTCAGCACATAACTTTTTCTTTTTGTAAGTAAATTACAGTATATATCTTGCTTTGTAAAGGCCCTGACGCACACACACACACACTCTCCTCTGCCCACATACACGTTTGTATAGATGAAATCCAAGTGATTCCAGGTGCTCTGAGCAGTTTTGTGCTGGACATGCTGACTAGAGATGTGTCTCTGCTGTTAATTCACCTGTTGATTTCTTTCTGTACAGAACACAATGATGCTGAGAATAAATAACTTCCCCATTGCCTAAGCAAGGAGGTTTTATTATTTTCTTCCTTATTTTTTTTTAATATGGATGTCCTTTTTGGAGCAATTTCAAAAACCCTCTCCTTAGAGTAAAAGTCTTGGGCTTTCCTTAAATGGTTTGTTGTTTCTTGTCCCCCTTCTTGGACCCACATTTCAGATCCCAAGTGTGAAGGGCACAGGTGGGCTCTGTAAATTAAGGCCCTCATGACTTTGCAGGGGTTTGGACATGGCAGTGGAGGAGACAGGAAGGATCCCCTTTGGAAAGTCGGGGGTGGGCTTATGTGGATGTGTATGAATGGGAGCACATGAAAGAAGAAGAAAACACACCTCCATGCAAAACCAAGTAACTGTAAAACTGATGCTACCTGTTTTCTTTTAACATCTGAGGGTGTTCTGCTTTTTCATATAAAACTTGCACATGCTGGCTCTCATCTGGTTTGTAATTTGTTTTGTTCAGGAATAGGGAAGTTTTCTTTGGTGTTTGCCATTTTTTCTTTTGAAAAAGCTGAGCTACATAAAGTTGGAATAAATTAAATAGGGTACCAGAAAACTATTGTCTTTCCCCTCCACAGTGCTCACAGGACATGTTTCTTTGCCTGATGCATCGCACACAGATTTGTCCCTGTTCATCCTTTGTCCATGGCCGACAGGCAGTAATGAGAGTTGATCTTTTCATTGTTACTGGCCCCGGTTGTGTGAGCAAGGAGGAACTGGTGTCACTCATCCTTTGCCTGGCTATATTTCTGCTGTACACATGGGTCCTTGTGAATCTGTTGGGAAGGTGCGGGGAGGTACAGGCTCTGTGCGCGACCAGAGTTTGGCTGAGCTGCTCCACTCATGGGGCTGTGGAGAGAGGTCTTGCACCTTCTCCCAGGGTGTGAAGTGCTACCAAAGAGAGCGTGACAGCAGAGCTTGGTTTTGGATATCAGAGGGAGGCAAATAATAATAATAAAAATAAAAAAGCCCTACACTGCATTCAATTAAAATTGCAGCATTGAAGGAGAGGCCCTGTATTGGCCCCAACATCCAGCATCCAGGTGGCTGTTGTTTCCCTTTGGACTCCCCAAAGTGAGGCGAAACCACTGGGCTTCTTCCCCTTCTACTTTCTTGTACCCCCTGCCAGGTGTTTGGGACAGACACATGTTGAGGGGCTGGCCGGTGGTGACGAGCACCAGGAAACCGTATGGGGACAGGGGGCAGTGAGTGCATGGGGCTGCAGGGGAGGGGAAAGAGGACAGGCACAATGGGGGAGGGTGTAATGTAAGCTGAAGAACATGGGAAAAGGAGCAAAATTAATATCCTGTTTAGTGCCTGTGAGGGGAGCTGAAGGTGGCTCAGGTGATGCCGTGGGGGGGGAGGCTGAGTAGCATGGTGGGGCACAAGGGTCCTCCAAGCCAGGTGCTGCCCAGAGAGGACTGGAGGTGACAGAGATGCCCAGGCCCGGAGCCCAGCAGTGCCTGGGGCCACCTTCGCGTTCAAGGGCTGGAGGGGAACAAACAGAAGCTGTGACACCTTCCACTAGACCAGGCTGCTCCAAGCCCCCTCCAACCTGGCCTTTAACACTTCCATGCTTGGGGTATCCACAACTTCTCTGGGCAACCTGTCCCAATGCCTCATCATCCTCACAGTGAAGAATTTCTTCCTAGTATTTTTGGTACAAAAACCTGTGCAATAGTAGAATATAAATAATGATATTTAATATAAAGCATATCAGTAGTGTAAGAACGTATGACCATATCTGTGTGCACCTGTAGCTACTTATACATGTGTATACATCTCCAGCTGTCCTTAGGGATGTGATTAATTAGCCCGTAGCTGAAGGCGGGGGGCACAGCACTAACTTTTATGGGTGGAAAGCCCGAGTTCAGGACCTCTGGAAGCGGCAGCGCCGCGGCCCTGCCCGGCCGGACGGGCCCTGAGGGTAACGCGGGCGGGGCGTGGCGCCGCCTAGTGGCGGCTCGGTGCCGCGCGGCTCCTGCCGCCTGTGCTGCCCGAGGGGCCGGGCCCAGCCGTGCGGCTGTCCGTGAGGGACAGGGTGTCCGTGAGGGACAGGGTGTCCGTGAGGGACAGGGTGTCCATGGGGGGACAGGGTGGCTGTGCCAGCTCCACGTGCTGCAAGATGGGTGCGGGATGCGTGTTAGCACAGCCCTGGCAACCCACGGTCCTCAGGGCAGGGGCAAAGGAGATGATTTCCCCTCCTGCCCTGCTCAGGGTTGCACGGGGTGATGCTGGCAGGTGAATGGAGGAGAAGAGGGGCACAGGAGGAGGGAGATCAGGGGACAAGTGGGAGAATGAAGGGTTATGGCTGCCTGGGCGGCGGGACAGGGTCAGATCCAGCACCGGGGAGGGCAGTGGGGTGAGCCACCAAGAGCTACCACAGAATGTTTGAGGACCACGGCCTGGCTGGGCTGAGCAGCTCCAGGGACGTTCCTGCACACGGGGACACTGGGGTAAATCTTCCAGCGGCCCCGAGAGGTCTGAGGCTCAAACAGCACGTCTGATCCCAAGCTGTGGAGCTCAGTTTGAAATAGCGTTTAAGGGCGTAACGTCACTGGTTGCCAGGTACTTTACTCTGGTAAGCCGGTTGAATGTGTGTGCCGTGCCCCACCGCCGCATCCATGCAAATAAAATTCTAAAAAAAAAAAATTGTAGCTCTGCTCTCAAGAAGCTGTAAAGTTAAACTTGCAACTTTTACCACTAACCTAGCAGATTGCTCTAGTATCAAAAGCTTCCCTAAAGCATTGCCACCATTTTACCCCATGCCCTGTACCTCCCTGAGCACCCTTGTGGAGCTGGCTGAGCCCCCCAAGGAACCGAGGTGGCTGTGGGATGCTTGGGGCTGGAGCAGCTCACTGGCAGGCCCCGGCACACATATGCTCCACGAGGGTCAGGCACAAACTAACTGAATGCATAACTTTATTAAATAAATGCTTTGTCATGAGAAAAGACAAAGATCAAAGAGTAACATAAATTATAAGTTGAATAAATAGTATACAGCAATCTTCACTTTTTAATAAAATGTGAGATTTTTTTTTTAAGTACAAAATGCTAAACAGAGCATTAAGCTCTTCTTCCATTGTCAGTTTTTCACAAACTGCTTTTTTTTTTTCCCACCAGTAAGATTATGAGTATTTCTTGTTTACTGGAAAAAAAAACAAAACAACAAAACCAAAACGAAACAACAGAGCTACCGTATGTATGTAAAGCTATAAAAAGCTACCGTAAAATGTGTAGTGAGTATTGCTTAAAGATAAAAACCAGGCAGGAAACTCGGAATCTGGTGTGTTTTAACAACTGTGTTAGAACGGTGGGTAACGTGCGCGGTGACGTCTGTCCCGGTGGCAGTGGCGGGGGCTGGTGGGGCTGAGGAGGGGGCCACAGCAGGCAGGGCTCCTAGCCAGGGCCAGGACAGCGGTCTGGAAGTGAGGTGAACTGACGGTTCTTTAAATATACAATGCTCCATTTGGGGGAAAAAAATCAACAACAACAACAACAAAACAAAAAAAGAAAACTAAACCAACAGCAAAGAAGAATTTTCGTGGGGAAGGCGGAGAAAAGGGGAAGGGGGGAGAGAGCGGAGAAATAGTGCAAAATGCTCTTGTACTAGTGGTTTTCAAAGTCCACTGCAGTACAGACAAGGTGTAGCCCAGCCACTGCCCGCTCCCTGGGCAGATGTGGTGGAAGGGCTGTCCTGAGCCATCCTTGTCCTCTCCTTCCCAGCTTGCATCCTAGATACTGACATGGGCTCGGCACAAATACCGTAGCCAGAGACCCCTGAGCCTCACGACCCCCCGATGCACAAATTGCCAGCATCTCCTGGTGTGCCTCAACCCTCCCCAGCTTCCGAATCTGCCCCTTTTGGTTCTCTTGCCCTAAATGCAAAGGGGTACTGCTGGGTGCTGAGAATGGGAGCACCTCATCACTGCCATCCCAGAGGGTGACCAACCCCTCCTGAAGTCACTCTCATTCCCAGCCCGACCCAGGCTCCAACCCCGGTCCTAAATATTAGTGCAGCCTGTAAACAGCCTCGTCCTGCTGGGGATCCCTAAGGGAGTGGGCAGCTGGGGGGGGTCACCTGGTGCCCCATCCTGGGAGCTGACGTGATCTGGAGGGCAAGGATGGTGCAACCCAAATGCCCATCATCCTCCCCTCCAGGTTCGTGGGGACAGGACAGGCAATGCCACCCCAGCATGGGATGTGCAGGGGCGAGGGAGGCTGTGTGGGATGGATTTTAGTACTCTGGGCTCTCAGGGCCATGTAGACTTGCTTTGTAGGGAGAGGACAGAGAGTTGCCCTGTGTCCCCTTCCCAGTGTCCGTGGTGGCCTCATTGTGACACCACCATGGGGCCCTGTGAGCTAACCCACACCCTGCAAAAGCATCCCCCCCAAACGGAAAGGTCCATGGGGACCTGCTGCCCTCTGCCTGCTCCCATCCCACCCTGGGGGCATGTCTCCTTTCTCTGCAGCCAAAGGCTTTCAAGTTTTGGGAAATTTAACAACAAAACAAACAAACGAAAAAAAAAAGGCAAGAAAGAGGAAGAGAGAAGGAAGGGAGGGTCCTGGGAAAGGTGGTACTGGCCTATATAACAGTCAGGAGGTTTTGCACAGGGATCAGCAAGTGGACAGTGTCAACACTGGTGACCAGTGGCCCTTGGGGTTAGTACAAGCTCCTCCTCTTCCTCCTGCTGTTGTCACCCCACTTGCACCCCAGCATTAACCCACCACTCTGGTTAAACCAACCCTGCTCCATCAGCCCTGCAGAGCCTGGATGGGTCCCCCTCTCAGCCCCCATCATGCTCCCCTCCAGCAACATGGGGGTTACCCCACTCCAACAGGCTTTTCTGGGGGCAGATCTACATTTGGTGGCATGCTTCCTTCTTTTCAGCACGGGAAGGTGCTTTGTCTCCAGGTTGAAATGTGTTCCGCTGGGCCTCCGTGCACGTCCATCAGCAAAACTCACCCCCACTGTCACTTGGAGGGAAACAAACACAGGTATCCAGTCCTACCCTTTATCAGGGTAACGTCCTGGTGGGGGGCCCACGAGGTGCTTAAGGGAGTGATGTCATCTCATGGGAGGCTATGAGGGCTCCCAACGTGCGATGGCAAGAAACCTTCACCAGAACCCCTTAATGCTGCATCCCCTTTGTCCCATCCCCACTGGTGGGGCCCCAGTGGTGCTGTGGACCTTCATTTTTCTCTGCCCAGGTCCAGGAAGCTCAAGGGGATTTGGGGGTGCAGGAACCTTCCCCCTGAGATCAGCTGTGTCCTTTGGCCAGTGCTGGCTGCCAGCTCCAGCCATGGCAGTAGGATGTGGTTCCCAGTAGGTGTGTTTCCCCACTGCAGCACCCAAGACCCCACAGCTCCCTTTCCTTTCTTTCCTTCCTTCCCTTTGCTGCAGGATCTCCTCCCAGCACCAACATCGTGGAGACCCTTGTCATGGATAAGCAAGAGGCAAGAGTCCCAAAATCAAATGCAAACATTAACAACAACAATTGAGTCAAGAAGGCAGCCCAGGGCTGTCCCAGCATGCCCAAGGCAGTGGGTCTCCATGGTGCGGTGGCTGCTGTCACTCAACAAGGAGCTGGGTCCCAGGTTGAAGGCGAGGGCCCATCACAGGATCTTACTGCAGCGTGGCGGGAATCAGCCGTGGCAACATGAGCAGTATCCTCAATGCAAAAGGATGGAGACTGGCATTTTCCTACCCACGGGGAAAACTATAAACTGGGCTTAACAAAAAACCACGATGAAACAAAGTAGAGGTTTGGGGTTTTTTTTTCCCCTGGAGCAAACCACATTTTTGGCTGTGAAAGAAAAAAAAAAATCTCCATAGTTGGTCGTCTTTGTGGTGGCAAAGGGTGGTGAAGAGTTTTGGCCCTGATTCCCCTGTCCCCATGTAGGGATTCTTCAGTCTGAACAGTGATGCAGCCCTCAGTGTTGATGAGGCCCTGATTCCACAGGCACCGATGCTCCTCCATAACTCTCCTTCTGTGCTTTATCCATCAGGTTATTTGTTTTTGGGAGGGGCAGCATATCCCCCAATTCCATAATACATTGAAACCTCCGGATTACAAGGTGAAGTGTTGCAAGTAGGGAAAGTCACGTCAATGCACACACATGTGCACACAAGTTGACAAACACTTTCACACCTGGATGGACAAAGGTCAGAGTTCTGCTTGTCCACGAAGATTTCTGACCTTCCATTCAAGACAAACTGGACAGGGAAGACTGTATTTCCTTTTGGGATAATTTTTTTTGCAGTCCACAGATATTTTCTGGGGGTATTTGTGCCGTTGCAGGATCTGTGTTTCCCTCCCCAGCTCATCTCCAGACACAAAGCCAACAGTGCCATGCCTCCTCCCTTGCTGAAATCTGCCTGGATTGGGGGCAGTCATTTGAGATGGAAATCAAATCAACTCAAGTGAGTCCCAGCAACACGGGGAGGACACTCTGGAGGACTGCAAGGGGAATGCTGGTGGCCACAAGATTTTCTCTCAAGACCCTTCAGAAATCAACTAGCTAACATGAAAAAAATATAAAAATAAAAATGAACCTGCCCAAAATCCGTACTGGAAAATCACCAGCTTGGAGAGCTTCCTACATCAGGGTAACCTCTGCTTGTGGCAGAGGGGTGCAGGCAGCGTTGGGGAGAGGTGCAGGTTGGCAGAGCGGCCATGGCTGGTTTGTCTCTGGCTCTATCCTTTCCTTGCTGAGTCCTTGTTGTCAAAAGGCTGTTGTAGATTCCGAGTCCTCAGTTTCTTCAGGGTTTATTTTTCTGTCTTCTCTTTTTTTCCTTTCTCTTCTCTTTTTTCTTTTCTCTTCTTTTCTCTTTTCTTCTCTTTTTTAATTTTCTTTTTTCTTTTCTCTTTTTTCTTTCTTTTCTCTCTTTTTACTTTTCCTTTCCTTACTTATCTTCTTTCTTTCTCTTTCTGTTTTTTTCATTTTCCTTCCTTTCTCTTTTTTCTTTTCCTTTCTTTTTTCGTCTTACATGAGATGAAAGGAATTGGAGTCCCGGGGCGTGGGGAGGTGCAGAGGGGAGGGTGGAAGGGAGTCTGGGTAGATAGTGATGGGGCGGAGGGAGGGGATGCAGCTTCACTCCACATTGCTGCTGTCGAACGCGTGGCACTGCAGGTCTCCGCTCAGGAAGTCAGTCCCCGGCAGCTTCATGCCGTACTTGTCCACACACCAACACAACCCACGCTTCCGGCCTCGGGAGGGTTTGCACTGGAGAGACACCCAAGGGCAGAGATTAGGAGTTGGCCACCAGACACTGCGTGGCTCCCTCCCTGGGGATCAGGCCTCACCCCTTTCACACCAGTGATGCAATCCCCTGGGTAGGATCTGGCTCCTGCTCTCTGCTTTCAGCACATCCCCATCCCTGCTGCTACCCCAGCCCAGGGTTCTGTAACTTTTCCCCCTCCCTCACCAGCTCCTTTAGGATGCTTGCTTCAGGCCAGATGGCACTTGGAGCCATCAGCAAGGCCACCCACCACCAAATGTGTCTGGAGATGCTTGCAGCAACATCCTGACTAACGCAGCAGAGGAAAAACCTCCATCCTTCCCACCCAGGGCAGCGGCAGAGAAAAGCCTTCCTGGGTGGGGAACATCTTACCTGCTTCCTCTTGTAGAAGCCCTTGCGGTCGCAGTTGGGAAGGTGGACAGCGCGGGGCACCATACGCTGGCTACTCTTCAGCTCCTGCAGGGACGCCTCCATGTGCCTGCGGCACGGGCCCTGCACACAGGGAGATCAAATATGAGAAGGGGAGTGCCTCACAGAACCTTTCAGCTGCAAAACCCCTAGGTCCCCCCCGACTAGTACCCATTTCCCAGGGGTAAATGCCCTCCCGCAGTCACCCTCCCATGGGAGCCCCATGGAGGGAAGGTGAAGGCACCCACCAGCTCAAACTCCTGCCGGAGCTCGGGGATGACAACACGAGGGTGAGCCGTGTTCTCGGCCATGCCCACGAACTTGGCCAGCGTCAGCTTCTTCCGGCGGTCCTTCTTCAGGGCTTCAGCCTTGAGCTCAGAGAGGCGCCCGTGCTTGGGCCGGTACGCCTTGGGCGGGTAGGTCTCCTCTGTCATCTCCGACGTGGTCGGCTCCTCATGCTCTCGGGACTCCCGTTCTGCAAGGGAAGGGGTACCAAACTGTCAGGTCTCCATGAGATGAGTGAGGCTTGCTTTTGCACAGAGACCCTCCTGCCCAACCCCAGAGGAGACCTTTGTACCAGGCAGGATGAAAGCAAATAACCAAAGAAATCCCTTTCCCAGCTGCTAACTACAGCCCTGGCTTCATTCCACTCTGTGGGACTTCACAAGGTTTTTGTGTGACCTCTGAGCTCGGGACAGGAAGGTGTCTAGAGCGCATGGAGGAGCTGGAGGTCTAGGATGCATTTCTACATACAAGGGCCATCACTGTTTTTGTGGAAAAAGACCAGTATGAGGGTCATCCTACCTCCAGGAAGGGCCAAATGACACATAAATGAGGCAGAGAAGCCCCTGTTTATCCATTCTTAGAGGATTAAGTAACGAATTCATACTTCACCCTGCCTTAAAAAGGCTAGAGCAAAAGCCAGGAATGCTTGAAGATGAGACAACTCCAAAGCCAAGGTCAATCACACAGCACAACTACCATGTGCCTGGGCAGGCACTTCAGCAGTGATACCAAAGATGCAGCTGACAAGTCCTGGGACCTCCTGGGTCCTCAGCTTGCAGCTCCACTCATGGGACCAGACCAGCTCCCATCTGCTGGCACACACCAAGCAGCCAGCAAAGCCAAGTTTAACACTGCCAAGCAATGCTGCCTGACTGCCACTGATGGTACTGACAGCAAAGGGGGACCATATTTAGGTTCTGTCCATGGCACTCATTTTCCTGTAGACCCCCCAGCATAACCTCTGCCGGATGCAGTCAGGAGCCCTGTGCAGTTATATATAGGAGCAAGCTGGTGACAGTCTAAACTTAGATGACTTGTGACATTTAGTACAACCACCAGACTGAAAAAAGGGTTATTTCTCGACTAAATCTGAATACAGTTTAAAGCTCCTGAGGTTCCCGGTGTCCTGACCCCTGGGTCCCCAGAAGTCCAGTGCTGATGACAAGTCCATGCTGGGACCAGCAAGTGACCATGAGGAAACTCACTGCAGCAGAAGGAAAAGCATCAGAGGAGCTGAAATCTGTCCCTGAACAGCATCTCTTGCAGGTTCCATGCCAGTGAAACCAGCTCATCCCCTCCTACAGGAGTAAAAAAGGCTCAGGATTAAAATAAAAGCAGATATATGCCCCTGACAAGGCAAACAGGATTCTTCCTGCAGACCGACTGCTCCCTGGAGCCCAGATGCAGCACCAGGAGGGAGAAAGGTGAAAAGGATGCCACTGCTGCCCAGGGATGCCTGAGGATGCCCAGCAGGGGGGACAGACAACATGCTCAGCGGCAGATGGCAGCGCCAGACTGTCACACACACCTCAGCTGCAGGGTTTGGAGGTGACTGAGTGGACAGGCTGGTCACTGGGTGCCCAGGCCAGCCACAGGTACCAGTCTCCTATTCCTCCTTGCCAAGGTGACCTTGCACTCTCCCAGCAAAAAATGGAAAGTTTCTCATGGCCACTTATTTATTACAGTGGCCCTCTGTTTTTCTGTTTCCACAAGAACAGCACTGCATCAGCATCCCCAACTCGACACCCTCCTAACTGCTCAGAGCAACATAAGCAACCCCCTGCACCATCCCCAGGACTCACACGGCTCCCCAGGATGGGATCATTTTGCCATTTTGCCCCATGATGCTCATATGCTTGGTGTTTTATTCCTTGCTGCAGGACTCAACTGCCTGCACGGATCAGGGCTCCTCTACTCTAAGAGGATGACAGACAGGGGATAGGGAAGAGATTGAGTAAACTAGGAATTACTCCCCAGAGAATGAAACAACTCAAGGTGCAGCTGAAGCACATCCTTTGCCTCAAAAGATATTGTGTCAACTCAAGGTACGAAAGAACAACAGAGGCATCTGCAGTGACTAAGCCCTTCTTATGGCAATGAAACGCACTGTGTTCTGTCCCAGGAATCCCCTCTGGTACCCACATCCAGGGCTGGAGAAGGCTCTGCCAAAGTATCTCCCTGGGCTGCCCTACAGTAATAAGGGGAGGGAGGTTTCACATTGGTGCTGGCAACGCCCCAGTAACACAAGAGGGACACAGCTCATTACCTCTGCAGTAACACGTAAGTGAGGCACAGCTTCTTAGGGCAATCCTAACAAATAAAAACAAATAACAAATAAAGGGTACAAGGCAGTGAGGATTCAGTCAGAAAAATAGAACGGGGTGTCCAGCCCCCAGGACTCGCCACGCAATCGGTGGTTGCAGCAGCTCAGACTGCTCACATGGTCAGCAGCTTTACCCTCTTCCAAGCACCTTATCCCTCCTCTCCCTACAAGCTGCCAGCAAGCCAGAATGAGCTGAGGACTAATGTGGAGCCCTTTCAGCAAGGAGAGATGGGAGCCACAAGAGCCCTGTGCTCTTGCAGACAACTGATGTGCACTAAAAGCTGCCCAACCCGAGTCCAGTGCTTTCTGCAGGGCTGAAAAACCACCTGGAACTGACCCCCTTCACTGTCCGTGGCATGCATGTGTTCCCCCTCAAGCGGGAACATACGCTTGGGATATCATACAACAAGGGATGGAAGTGATGGGACTCCTTCATCTGTGACTCAGCAGTGGTGTCTAGTTTGGGTCTTTATATCCCAGAGATAACTCCATGGATGCCCTGAAGGGATCCCTTTCCTCCACCCTCCGATGTTTTTTATAGCCTAATTTCCTTCAACAACAAAGCTGACACAACCTCTTCTTCTAACAAGCCATTTTTGACAAACTGAAGGGCAGAGGTCTCTGACAGAAACTCCTGACAAGCTCTGGGCAGCTAGTAAGAGACCTTCCCAGTGCCAAGAGGTGAGGGACAGGCAGAGCTAGGGCATGTAGCACCATCTCTTCCTGGCTGGCTGGCCCATCCACATCAACCTGCAGCTGCCCACTGCCACCAGGACCAGACACTCACGTCAGCATCTCCAGAGTTCCTGCACCCACCTGCCCATCCTCACCCACCAGGTCCTTCATTAACCTCTGTCTGCTCCCAGGCTGGCTCATGGCAGGCAGCATTGGCATCGCTGTGCCTCCATGCCTGAGGAGATGCTGGCAGGAGCAATGCCCAGTTTCCCCAAATGAGCCCTACTTGTGTTTAAGACTCAGGAAGGAGGCTGGAGTTCCTCCTCCTTCACTGTCAGGTTCTTGCCTGCCACACAGCCCCTTCCAACCTACTCCCATCCACCGGCCAGCCTGGTGACCATCTGCAGAGGCAGAGCTGCCTCTCTGGGGGCACAAGGCATCGGCAAAGCATGCTGCATCCCTGTGAGCATAGGGCATGGGCAGGAAGGCCCTACTCACAGTGTTCCCAGATGAGGGACAGTGGGAAGCAGGAGGTGGGTGGCTTGCACAGCTCCATTCCTTCTTCCCACAACTCAGGAGGAGATCACCTCTCAGTAGAGGCCCCAAGCTTACTGGCACAGAAAAATGACACAAAAGAATTACATTGCTAGCCAAGCTGAGGATGCCTGGCTAGCTTGGAGGTGCTATGTGGGCTGCAGCCACCTCAAAGGGATGTTGACCCTACAGCCAAAGCAGGAGACTGAACTCAACTCAGAGCCACCCCATGGCTTCACATCTGGTCTGATCCGCTGTTGCCCAGGCAAAGAGGGGCAAGCATCTGGAAAGGCTCTTGACCCAGGCCAGGCCAAAAGGACTGTGCTGTCGATGTCTTAATCCATGAGCCCTGGGAGGCAGAAAATACCCACAGCAGAGCGTGGGCTGTCCTCTGCCCTGGGTTGAGGGCACAGTGTCTTCTCCCCACTCCAGGCTGGCCAGAGGAAGCTCCCTAACAGGAACCATTTCCAACCATTCCCTGCAGAAGGGAAGGGGAGTAGCAAAATACCAGGCACTGTTTCTGGGAAGCCACAAATTGCTCCTGTGGCTGCCTGCTGTCCTCAACAGATACCACCCAGGGCAGACTACGCACCATCCTGCCCTGCATCAAAACCCAGCCTGGTGCTCCTGGGCTTCAGATGCTTTGGACCCATGTGAGCTCTCAATAAGGTAGTGGGTGCATTTACATGGGGGAGTGGAGTGTGTGGAAACACTGCATCCCTGCCTGCTGATGTTACAGAGTGGAGCACGAAGCTTTTTCCAAATGGCTGGGAGGCTTGAGTTTTTGTAACACATTTTCATTGGTTTCCAGCAGAAAGGATCTATTGACTGCTGCTCCTAATGATCCGTGCTCATTACAGCCACAGCCCGCTGCCAGAGGACTTGCTGTCCTGTTCAACACCACCCCCAAAAGCCACATGCACCTAGGTACACACACAACCACAGCACAACCCGGATAAACAGCCCTCTTGATTATTATCATGATCATTATTATTTACAGCATAGGCACTAACATAATACACCACTTAAGCAGGAAGGTGTTGGAGAAAGACTTAATGGCGATCTCAACTAAACCTCTAGCACAGGAACAACACAAATGTTATTGGTGGAGACCTTGAGAATTTGCCCAGTCTTTCCTCTGCCCTCAAACTCAGCCATCTCTGTTCAGAGGTGCTCATTGCATATGGGGTTTATACAGGAATTCTGTTCTTAGGTACGTGGCTGGTAAAAACCTTGAGTATTTTCTCCAGCTGCCCTTCCCATTTGTTGACACTCCAGAGGAGGGGACATGCTTGACCTACACTGGTTTGGGCAGGCAAATTCCTCACTGACCTGGACTTGCACCTGTGGCCATGATTGGAAAATAAAAATTCCTCCTTCCTGGTCAGCACACAGAGACAGCCACTGTGTTTGCATTCTCAAGATGCAGGCAGGGAAGGGATGCAAAGCAAGGAGTGTCATCTCATCTTGCACCCTTTGGCAGCTGGAGAGTACAACTGAGCAAAAGCATTCCTGAGCTCCCCAGAGGCCACCAGACTCAGCCCAGGCAAAAGCCCAGGAGCTTTCGCCCACCTAATGAAGAACAGCTCGTTTACATTCCTGTCTCAGGCACAGCCCCCGGCCCAGTGGTGACTGGCCCCTAGCCCGGCTGGGGTGGTCAGTGGAGCGGCCCAGGCGCTGTGCCTGGGCTGGGGTCACTGCTGAGATCACCACCCTGGTGAGGTCAGGCAGTGAGCTCAGGCAGCCGCCCAGCCCGAGGCCATCTGGCACCCACTGGAGGCAGAGCAGCCAGGGCTGGGGATGGAGGCTCCAGCCAGTCCCTCGCTAGCCCAGGGTGTTGTCTGCTGGAGAGCCAGCTGCAATGTGCCTTGGACTTTGAACGAACTTTTGTGCTTTGGTGGGGTCTTGGCATCAGGCCGGTGCAGTCTATCTGGTAGGGACTGGCGAGGGAGCATGCTGGTAATACTTGCAGGTGATTAGAGGCTCAGAGCAGACACCACACACCAAGAAGGACACAAAAACAGCAGCCCTGCTGGGACTGCCACCCCACCTCCCACAAGTCTCAGCAACATGCAACAGACACTTAAAACAAATCTATGTCACATAACACCCGAATGCTAACACTGAGGTGTTCTGGATGGCCAAACTCCATGTGTAAGTCATTGCAGAGATGCTGCCCCCTCCAAAATGTGACCAGCCCCATCATTTGGCTTGGGTGTTGATTTTAGGGTGGAATGACACATCTCTGGAAACCCCAGTCTCTTCTCCTGTGATTCCAATGATCACACTTAGGCCGCCACAGGTCTCAAGTTAAGAAAGGTAACTCCCACCACCTCTTCAGTCTTGGTCCCCTTGCAGCCTGTGATGTAGTTCCCATGGGCTAAGTTGTTCTGCAGACACAGAAGCGGTAGTAAAACACAGACCATATTTCATTCCCTGGGAATTAGGAACTTCAACAGCTGCCAAAGGCAGCAAAACACTTTTGTGATTTGCAGAGCGTGGAAGAAAGTCTTTTGCAGTCAAAGCACTGTGAAGTGCTCCCAAGAAACACCCACTCTGCCCCACCACACGCAGTCACCTACCAAAGACAGATGATCAGAATCCGATCAGTCCATGGCTTAAAAGCCACATAAGCTTTTGGAAGAGGGGCTTCGGGGTATTCCAGTATCTTATACCCCTGTGACAACATGGTGGAAGTTGATGAGACTTCACTCCCTTGTTCCATTGAGACACCTTTTAAGGGAAGGATACGGATCAGTAAGGCCAAGCTCAGAGATGGAAAAGCATCCAGAGAGTTGGCTTGGAAGGCTGGGACTAATTTCCGTTTTATTAAGCCAAGAGCCAGGAGGATGCCTGGGAACAGCTCAGGAATACCTGAAGAGCCTCAGAGAGCAAGCACTGATGGCAGAGGGATGTGCTATTTTGTGGGCTTTTTTTTTTTTTTTTTTAAAGTTATTGCCTGGGCTTTGCTGAACTAGCCTGGAAGACCAGCTCTTTCTCAGATGATTAACGTCTCCTCAGCAGAAACCTGCGGATGCAGATTCTGCTGTATCAGCCAGGGCTCACCTGCAGAGCATGAATATCAGGTACTTGGGCTGCCCCCAGGTTCACACAGGATTCATGGGAAAGGGAGATCCTCATCCTGATGACCTCGGTGTCCTCATACAGAGCTGGATGGGGGAGAAATGCAGCTCGGCGTGTGGGAAAGGAGCTCTCAAGGGAACCAGCTTATGTTTTGGTCTGCTCTGGAAGTGCAGGACCTATCTGTAGGAGCGGATCTCTGGGTCAGCACGTCTTCTCCGCAGTGCCAGCAAATGCGATGGAGGTGGGAGAGGTACAGCTATGGGAACTGGAAGCTTAAGGAAGGATCTGTGTTGCTAGGTGCCAGATGGTGCTTTCCTGAGCTGCCCTTCCTTGCTGCAGCCACAAAATAAAACTCTGTGAGAGCAACTCTGTAGAGCAAGGAGGAAAGCATGTTTGGATATGGGGAGCTTCATGATGGAAGCTCCTTCCCTACACGTTGCTAGTTGTTAGTTCAGCAGTCTCCAAGCACCCATGTTGTGCTGGAAGAGCCAAGCTTGGGCACCAGCTGGTGGGCTAGACTTGTGCTGCCTTGAGATGTAAAAGCAAAGACTGGGACTGAACAGGAGGTGTTGTCTTTGTCTCTTTCCAAGGAGTTCTGAAATCTGTTTACAGTCAGCTCTCCATGCAGGTGTGGGAATTTGCAATGCACATACAAGACACACCAAGACCAGGTGAGGGTCTGAGTCAAGAGGCCGCACAGCCAGAGACTCTGGGTTCTCGTGACAATGATTTCTGTCCAAGAGAGAACCCAAAATGTCTAACCAATAGAAGAACTGGGAAACTTTCCAGAGTTTGCCCTCTGGTAAGATGATGAGCAAACGTCCATCCATTTCAATTAAATGATCCTGATGTGCACCATCTTGCAAAATTGCAGGTACTCTGTTGCTAGATAGCTGCTTGTATCAGCCTGACATTTCCTGAACAAAGTTATCTTCCAGAGAACTGAACTGGCAAGTGGAGGGGAAGGAAGTATTGCAGGACTAGATTTATATCAAGAAGCTCCTGTTGCTGATGCACTGATGATAGGAAGATAAAACGTATTTCCTTCACATCATCTGGAGACTGCAGATGTTCCCCATTCTATATGCCGAAACTGCAGAAGAAGCTGAGAGCTGAATTATGACCCACAGAAATCTAAATAAATCATCTTTCAATATCAGAGTGACCAAGACGTATTTTTCCTTCCTGGAAAGGATTAAATAATTCAGCCTTTCTTAGTCTTGCATCTTTTCCAGTAAATCCGCCCTAGTGGCAGATTTCATTGGTTGCAATAAAGGAGGCAAAACCCATACCAAACTGCCAAGAAAGTAAGAGCAGAAAAGAGCAAAGAAGGAAAACTCAGAGAAGACTGCACGGCGGTGTCTGCCTAAATTACAATCACGGTGAGGAAAATCTAGATTAGCTCCTGAAAGGCATCACTGAATTGTTTGCCACCAGTTTCTCCACGGGGCTTATTTGAAAGATAAAAACACACGTACTTTAAGATTTTCCAAATGAAAACAAAAGGCTGTTTGTTTTGATCATCCGGCCACCAGAGATGACTTGGAAAAAATCTTGCTGTGCCTGCAGAAATGAAGGAGGTGTGATGGGTTGGAAGAGAACCCTAGCAGTGTCTATCAACTATCATTATTGTATGAAAAAGAAGCAGGCAGAAAGACTTTTCTGGATGCAGGTAGCTCAGCATCAGCAATGGAGGAAATGTAACCAGGGAGAAGGAGTAGGTAATTTGCCCTCTTGGACTATGTGGACCTTGCCTTTAAAACTCAAGTGAAGTCTGGTATCAATATACATGAGACATCAAGAAACCTGGACTTAAAAGCAGGTGCTGCCAGGATGCTGATGCTATTTTGGTTCCTGAAACCCAAGTATTACAACTCATAGTAGAGTCGGGCCTTAGAAGCTGACCCATAACCAAAAGAGTGCTGCTGGTGGCTATCAAGAGCTGGGAAGTCAGTGTGGATACTGTAGCTTTTTACCTTAGGAACAGTACAAAATTAAGAGGAAAATCCTGTATTAAAGGAGAGGATCCCGAGAAAAGGATGTTCTACCAAAAATGCAGTCACTACAGGTTATGCTAAGCTCTCTGGCCTGCTTACGGATGAAGGCGGCTTTTGCCTTTTGGACAGGGTTTTGAATCTGATTTTGTTTCATGTTGCGCAGAAGTTTTAACAACTGTCCTACTGGAACTGAATCTGGGAAGCGCTGCTCCTTGCAGAGGCTGGTGGTCTCCATCCCCAAATCTGTCCCCACAGTTGGTTACTGAGGGTCTCTGTCGGCCTCAACAGCAGACAGGAACTGTAAGAGCCAAGAAAGTCAAACCCCTTGCCCAGCACAAAGAGAGAGGAAAAGGCAGATTAAGGTGGAGTGTGGAGATGCACCTGTGTCAGGTGTTGGACAAGAACTGGTACAACACCAAAAGTACTTCAAGTGTGCAGCTGTGATTGCAAACTTCAGCCTCACTTTCACAGTTTTGCCTTAAACCAGATGGAAAAGCTGTGTGAGATCATCCATTGCTCATCTCTGTGTCAGCACCAGATGACACATCATCACATGTACCGTCCTTTCCTGACTTTTACCACCTCTGAGGGATGAAATTTCCAATTCCTGCCCTCAGGACTCCCTTCTTTCTCAATAGCTCCTTCTCTCAGAAAGCCTTTGCCAGCAGTAGGCCTGGCTGTTACTTAATCTCTCAGTCCACCTAAATCAGACCAGAAAAAAGTACGGGAAGCTTGACATTCACACTCTGACAATAGTGATAAGGAGCAATTTGCCCAAGCTTGATCCTAATGGATGACTTTTGCCTCTCTTAGCCATTTTCCACCCTGCACCACTGCATACATCAGCAATTTCTCTTGGTCCAACACAATGCAAAGATGCTTTTAAATGTTAAAAAACCTCATAGGTCTCTTGAGGTAGGAAAGGGTACAGACCTCAATTTTGGGGTCTGACATTCTGTGAAAGACAACTAATCATCCCTTGCCACAGGTCTGGAGCCTTTCTGGAATGATAAAATCCTTGCTGCACTTTGTTGTTTCTCCTGCAACCTCAGGCCACTGCTGCTTTTACAAAACCAAACAACTGGATGCTGAAATGGCTATGAAATGATGCAGAAAATTTCACCCACATCTACTACTTCATCAGGAAAGAAACATGCACAAGTGAAAGCAATGACTGTATGTCACTTTGTATTTAGATATAATTAAAATATCTTAAGACATATATGTAGCTGTGGCAGCACCATAATTGACTGCTGGACAGGTATAAGACATGCAATTCTTCCCTAGTAAAACTCTTCTTTTCCAGCATCTCCTTTAAATTAGGAAGTGAAAGCCAGGTTCCATAGTTTTCACTGACTTATTTAATTATAGATTTTCATCATTACGCTAACACATAGCATCTGATTTCTTAAGCATGAATAATAAATGGCTCTGTTGATTTAATTGTCTTCTGATGAATCCCATCTGTATTTGGAAAAATAAGATATTTCTACTGTTTTTCTACAAAAAAGAATTATGAATATTGGCCAACTTTGCCTCCAAAGTTACCTTTCAGAAACATTCCTTCTTCTGTTTAACTAGGCAATCATTTCCTTAAATATCTGTCAGGATTACCTTCTTGTCCTTAAATAGCAACCAGACAAGTCATCTCCATCAACATAACAATTATCTCCATCAGTGAGCCAGCTGTGTCCATCCAACAAGCAAACAAACCAAACTGCAACAACAGCCCTGGAGGCCTGAAGCTGCAAAGAGCTCTCCAACTCTCCCAGAGCCAACAGCCTTCACTTTGGCCCCACAGTCCTTCGAGGACTGAGGCAGCTGGTTCTCACTGAGGGGAGAGGTGCCCAAAAGCCTTTGATTCTCTGGCCCTCGAGGAAAGGTGCTCAGCATCTTGCAGGATCAAGTCCTGCCAGGCTAATAGGGAACGGTGTGCTAATTTAGTGTGGGAGATATTGACCCCACATTCCCCCATTCTGCATATAAGAGACAGTACCACTGGGGTGGAGTTACAGTGAAAAATGATGGAATATCAGAGGGGTCTGGAGAATAAGGGCAATAGTGAGAGCAAGGCCTTGTGCACCTGCACACAAGAAATGCCCACTGACTTCACAAGCATAAATTTTACATGCCTCCTCAAAATTTAACCTGTTGACCAGAGTCTCTCTCACACTTGTCCTTGAAACATCATAAACAGTCAGAAGACTTACCAAAACATGCTGAGAAATTGATTCCTTGAGAGCAAATTTGCCCATGTCAAATCACTGAGAGTCCCAAATTTCTGCAAACACATTGTGCTGGCTCCTGCTGGGATTAACTTCAAGCAGTGGATTGACATGAACACTGAGGGGTCCCCTCAGATCACTAGCATCAAAGAGCCACCTCAGAAACAACATCTTGCTGAGAGTTGCCTTGGCTACACAGCCAAAGGAGCACAGTGTCTTGTGGGGATTGAGTGGCATGGGGATGGGTCCCAGATGTGACGGGACCCTTCCAGGTTGACCCAAGGCATGAATCATGAACCATGCTCAGTGATCTTAAATGGGCAGCCCCAAGACCCAGGAGTGCTGGCAGAACTGCTGCCCCACTCCACGTCCCAGACGCAGCCCTATGTATCGCCCTGGGGAGACCCAGTGTGGAGGCTCATGCTCATGGGACCCAGCAGGCCAACTCTTAGGGGATTCCAGCATGGGGTGTCAGGTATCCCTCTCCTTCTCACCAGCAGAGCCTCCTCATACTTTTGGCTGTTCCTGTCCTGATGATAAAGAGGTACTATCTACTTTTTCCCTGTAAAAAACCTCCTTATAAATGATGAGGTGGTTATCAGGCTGGCTACCAGCGAGTTCACACAGGCCAAAGATGATCTTTAGATCATCTCTGACCTCTGTGTGCATCATGTCTTTGGGTCTTGTAGCTTCCTCTGGTTAGTGCTGGAGGTTGTTTCTCCTGCCCTCAGCAGCTACATCTCAGCAGATGTCCCATCTTTTCCCAATTCAGTTCTTCTTTCACACCTTTGTGAAGGCCAGTGGTTGCTGTCTGCACATAATGAAGTTTGCAGGATCCCAGAGACCTCAGTGCCTCTGGCACCATCTCCTCCACCTATGACACCAGGCACCACGGCCCTGACAGGTGGACTGGCTGTCCTTTGCAAGTCACAACTTCACACCTTCGCTGTAGAGAATTTGCTTGTTTGACATGGGAAGATTTGCCCTCAAGAAATCGCTCAGCATATTATCTTAGTCTAGCCAGAAAACACAACCCACCTCCAAGCACAGGGGGTGAGTTTGGATCCACACAGCTGGCTGAGAGGAGGATAGATCTTGCATCTATCTCCTTCCTCACCTCCCATTGTTTGATATGCTCACCTGGTGCATCTCATTTCTGGGCCCTCAGTGGGAGGATAGGGTAGGCTGATCTGTATGCCAGTATCTGATCTTGATGGCAAAATACCGATGTGCCAGTCATAACCAGAACCTGTGCATCTAAGAGAGGTTTGTATGTGCTGCCTGGAAACCATTCTGGCTCCAGAGACAAGAATGCTCCGTGTGTGTGCTTGCACACATTAAATGTTTATGCAGGCGTGCGTGGGCGTGTGAACACAGGTACATGTGTGCGTATGCTCACAGGTATATCTTCCCTGTGCATATTAATCCTGCTGCTCTGCAGCCCACATCGAGGGGCAGGTGTGTTCCAGCCAAATTCTCCACTTATGTCTGGCCTTGAATTTGCACTACTAAGTGCTTGGCTTAAAAAAAAAAGGGGGGGGGGGCAGGATTTGCTGTGCCATGGGTGCTTTTATCTGCCCTACAACTGATCTTAGCTCACCCCGCTGCAGCAGAGGACGGCAAGCCCCGGAGGGGCTGAGGTTCCCGCCACCCTTCCCAGGCTGCTCCCACGCTTTTCAGTTTGCATGAAGAGTTTTGGGAAACGCTGCTGTAACAGCTCCCGCAGCTGCTCCTGCATCTGCGGCTCTTTCGGCCCGGGGCGAGCTGAGCTTCCAGCGGTCGTTAGGAGGAAGCAGAGCACCGCGCTCCGTGTGCGGCAGCGCCGGCTGCCGCCTCTCCTCTTCCTCCCCCTCCGCCCTGACACGTGTGACAAACTAAGCGACAAAAGACACTGGGGGATGTCTTGAAGCTGGCACAGAAGGTATCCAATCTTTCCTACTCCCTTCTGTCAAGCCTGAGGGCACACCCCGCAGTCAGGCAAACGCTTCCAGTCGCACATGACTGTGTTCATGTCACTGACGTGCCAAAGCCGCGACGATCATCTGGGCACAGGATGCTGCTGCTGCTTAAAGTATCGACACAAGGAGGCACAATGGCCTCCTCCAGCATCCCTCAAGTTTGCAGAGGCTCCCGTTTGAGACCAGCCCCTGCTCTCCGCTGTGGTGGTGCAGGCTCTGGAGGGGCTCCCTGCACTGACCTGGAGTGGGTCCAGGGCTGTGTGGAAGCTCGGGGCCAGCTCTATCACTCATGCAAGCACGCACGCATGCACAGAGCCACGTCTTTTCTCCGGTGAACTCTGCTGGCACTCGGCAGGAATTTCATTTGGATCAACCACTTAATATTCTCCCTCCTTGCTTAGAAACCAGGCTGCCGAAAAATCCTTCCAGCCAAGGCCCCTCCTTTCCTGTTTGAACCACCCCATCCCTTCCTCCCCCGTACACACACACACCGCAGAAACCCAGCTCTCTTGCTGGCACCTGATGGATTTCACTCTCTCTCTTTTTTTTTTTGTAATATATTGTTATTGTTGTTGAAACTCCAGATCAAAAGAAAAATGGAGATTTTCCTGTTCTGTATCTGAGGTTTTGCAGGCCTGTTGATACTAGCTTTCACCTTGACAGCTCGGAGCTGCTTCACACAATGGACCTGGGCCCTTGCACCAGCCGGGTCCCTCCCAGAGTGACACACGTGCACGAGCCAGTGCATCCCAAGCGCACTGCTCCCATGACCCTTGCCCTAACCCTCACCCTCACCGCGGATCTCGACATAGAGCTGCCCACCTGCCTTGTCACATCCCCTTTGCTCACCCCTGAAGCTCCACATCCCCAAATGTACCAGCAAGCGAGTAAGGGAAGGGGGAATAGGGTGGGGGGAAATATGTTGGGGAGCAATAAAGGACAGCACCAAACACGAGCTGCAGGAAATTTGGGGTCGGCAGCACTTCTCCTTTCAGCTGACGCAGCAAAGATGATTTTCTTAGGGCAAATTCTGCAAACCGCCCCCCTTTCCCCTCCTGGTTATCGTTGGCTCACAGTTTCACGAGGAAACTTGCCAAGTCTTGCTCGCTTTCTAGAAAGAGAGCAGGAATGAGAGAGAAGGAAATATTTGACAACTTTTGTTTTTCCATGAGCCTTTTTAGGGCAGCAGGCTCCAATCTGTGCCCTCCGCTCCCCGGTGCTCAGCCTGACCTTGCTGTCTCAGCAGGAGGAAGTCTGGCAGGAGCACAGGGGAGAAAAATGGAAAGACGTGGTATAATTCAAAGGAAACCTAAACAAAATAGAGAAAACCCAGAATCCTGCAGCCTGTGCCATAAATGAAGCTCATTCATTTTTTTTTTACCAGGAACAATCAATTGCAGACGTGATGTTTGGCTTTCGGTAAAGGACAGTGTCTGACTTTGTGGCAGGAAGGACTATAGGGACCATCCTGTCAGTACCTACATATCCATCTACCTAAAACAAGCCCTACTAAGGCTCTTTAATCCCACACTTGCTTTCATTTCAGACCTCTCAACAAACCAGGAGGACATTCTGCTCATTACCTCTAGCATTCCTCAGTACCACTGTTCCCAGCATAACATATAAGGAAACTGAGGTATGATACCCATGAGCATCTTGTCCCCAGGCAAGACATCTGCTCTACAGGAGAGCTAAGACCAGCCTCCCAGGCTCTGGGTCTTGCAGTGCTTCTCGATGCATTTCCACCTTGTCCATAAGGAGGAAAGCATCTGCAGTTTTAAACTTGGCCAGCATGAGGGCAGAAGTAGATAGAAATGCAGTTTGATCTAGTCCGCACCACTGTCACATAGTTTATTTTGCAGAGTGCTGATTTTTTCTCAGTGGTTCACAGCTCAGGGCCAATTTTGGTCATTGATAGATGGGAGGGCCAGGCCAGCTTCCCCAGCACACAGTCCCTGTGCTGCTGGCCAAACTGGCAGAGGCCAGAAAGTTCAAGTCAAACTTCATTTCTTTTCTTGCCCTGTTGCTTAGAAACATGCCTATGAAAATATACTTTGTTCTCACACGCTACCAGTCGAATGCCAAGTGACTTTTTTCCCCTCTCCCATCCTCAGGAATTCCTGATTTATTTTTTATTTCTTTTTTGCAATTGCATAAATCTCAAGAGGAGCCTGCTGGTCTCCTGTGGCTTCTTGTAGCAGCCTTTCCAACCCAGGCTCATCTGCTGTCTGCGAAGAAAACCTGTCAAAAAGAGGCCCCTGCGGCACTCAGGGAGTCCAAACTGGAAGTGCAGGTAGTGCCAGGGGGTTGGCTTGCATGACAAACCTGCCGCTGCTTTTCTGTCCCTCTCCTTGTTCATTCAACGGGTGTTCCCCATCCCAAGAAAATCAAAAGCAGCAGAATTACAAGGGACCTGGCTAAAGTTTTCACACAGAACACCTGCTAAAGGACCAGTTTCTTAGGGAAGTGCAAGGCAGGTGAAATGGAAGGAGATTCATGCTGGGAATCAAGCGCCAAAGCTTCTTCAGGTGTCTGTATGGGGCACCCTCGGCACAGGCTCAAGGATGGGCCCCGCTCTCCTGCTGGGTTTCAGCTGCATGGCTTTGCCTTCCCGACCACACCGCCTGCCCCTGGCCACACACACACGCACACGTGCAGAGTAAATAAACACCAGGATGACGCGCTCCGGGATACTTCGCCCATACCCGCTGACAGCGGTTACTGCCCAGCTTCCTGGGCTCCATGGCAGGAACGTGGCTCCCGGCCTCACCCTCTGCTCCCTGTGCAGGTCGGCTCCCAACCCTCATCCCTTCCAGCCGCCCTTCAAAAAACCAAGCTCAGCTTTGCTGTTTCTGGCTGATTAAAGGGAGTTTGGACAGCTGATGTCATTCGAGGGAGGGGGGAAGTTATTACACGCAGAATTTGGTTTTGCTCTGAAGGATGGAGCATAGCAACACAACCACTGCCTGCAAGCAGCAAAGCGGAAAAATAATAAAAGCATCAAGATTTATTAGGTGCTAGAAAGGAGAAACGGATTCCCGTTGCATGGGTATAAGCAGATGCTTGCTAACAAGTAGAAATGACTTTTTCATGTACCAAAAATGTGAGGGTCTCTGTTTGTTTTTTTTTTCTTTGCCAAGTGGTCCCCCGGACATACAGACACCCTCCCTACCTCCCCTTCACACCGTGGCAGAAATACAGATGTATTTGGAGGAATATAGGGAATCTGTCCTCACATGAGCTACGGGATCCAGAAATGGGAGTGAAATGAGTGCCAAAATGAAGGAGCGCCTTCTTTCAAGCTTTTGTCACGTGCAAGGTGCAAACATTTCAGAAACTTGGCCTTGCACTGGTGCTGCTGTGCTCGCCTTCATGCTTGCTTTTAACCTGTTCTTTCCCATTTTTAGCCACACCACCATTGCTTTTGCAAATGCATATCCTGTCCCTAATGCACCTGCTCTGTTCACCTCCCTGAGCTAAAACCCATCGCCCAACAAAGATGTCCAGCAGCTGGCAGACAGAAAGTGCAGGCTGTAGTGATTCCAAGAAGGAAGTGTGAGACAGAGCAACAAACCTGGGGGTGGCTGAGGACTTTGGGTATGGGGCTGTTGGTTGTAAGGAGATGCCCTACTCTCCTCTGTACTTCAATCTGCAGAGATCAGCTCGGGCCTCAGAGCAAGGTGGAGGATATGGTGATTAGAAACGTGTCAGGGAGAGGGTTGAAGACAGGGATGCAGGAAAGACATAAAGGATGCAACTGGGGAAGGACTTGGATGCAGCTGTGACTAAGAAGGTGCATCTGGGAAGTGGGGAAAGAAAACCTTTCCACTGGAGATGGGACAACCAAGAGGCGATGATGGAAGGCAGGGGGGGGGAGGCTGTGAGATGATGCAACAGGAGATTTGACCAGAGCACAGATGGAAAGAAGGATGGGAAAAGTGGCAGGGGGCATGGAAGAACAGTTAGGGGGATGGAAGAGTACCCACAAAGATGGAAAAGCAGTGGGTGTGGGTGGAAGAACAGCTAGAAAGATGTATAAGTAGCTGGAAAGGTGGAAAAGCAATAGGGGGGTGAAAAAGCAGCCAGGGGAAGTGGTGGTGGTGGTAGAGCAGACAGCAAAGATGGAAAAGCAACCGGGAGCTTGGAAAAGTTGCTCGTGGAGGGGGTGGGGAGGAGAAAGAATGGGGAAATAGCTAGAAAGATGGAACAGCAGCCAGAGTGTGTAACTGTGCGAGAGAAAGAGAAAAATCAGGCAGAAAGACTGAAAAGTAGTCACAAAGATGAAAAAGCAGCTGGTGGTGGTGCAGGGGAATGGAGGAGCCGGGAAGGCGAAAAAACACACGGCGGGGGAGAGGGCTGGAAACGCAGGGGGGGAGGGAGGGNTTGCTCGTGGAGGGGGTGGGGAGGAGAAAGAATGGGGAAATAGCTAGAAAGATGGAACAGCAGCCAGAGTGTGTAACTGTGCGAGAGAAAGAGAAAAATCAGGCAGAAAGACTGAAAAGTAGTCACAAAGATGAAAAAGCAGCTGGTGGTGGTGCAGGGGAATGGAGGAGCCGGGAAGGCGAAAAAACACACGGCGGGGGAGAGGGCTGGAAACGCAAGATGGAAAAGTAGCCGGGAAGGCGGAAAAGCAAGCGGGGGCATGGAACGGCACCTGGAAGATGGAAAAGCAGCCGGCGGGATGAGAAAGCAGCGGCGGGGGCAGGGAAGAGCAGTCAGTGGGAGGGAGCAGAAAAGCAAGCGGAAAGATGGAAAGGGAGCCGGAAAGACGGAAAAGCAAGCGGAGGGTCATGGAAGAGCACCCGGAACGAGGGAAAACGCAGCCGGGAGCTGGCGGTGGGGTGGAAAAAGCAGGCGGCAAGATGGAAAAGGAGCCGGCAAGGCGGATAAGCATCCGGGAGACCTGCGGATGGAGGATCGGGGTCACTCACCGGCCTTGGCTTGCTCGCGGTAGCTCTTCTCGCTGAGGCAGACGGCGGTGCCGTGGAGCAGGGCGTGCAGCGGCTTCTCCTCGCCCTGGCGCGGGAGGCAGCGCAGCCCGCGGGCGCAGCGCTCGGTGTAGACGCCGCAGGGCTGCCCGGCGGGCAGGGCGCAGGTGAGGCAGCAGCCGCAGCCCGGCTCCTTCACCAGCTCGCAGCCCAGCGGCGGCGGCGGGCAGAGCGACAGCGCCTTGGCATCGCAGGGCTCGCACTGCACGAAGGAGCCCAGGCACCGCGACAGCCCCGGGCAGGCGCCCAGCAGCACCAGGAGCCGCAGCAGCATCGCGGCGGGGATGCTGCGGGACGGGGCGCGGGGGGCTGCCGGGAGCGGGCGGCGCTGGCTTTCCGCTTGCCCCTTCGAGGGCCAAGAAAAAAAAAAAAAATTAAAAGAAAAAATTAAAGAATTTTAAAAAATAAAATTCAAAAAGGAAAGTGCAGCCCCTGCTTGCATGCGCCCCACTCTGGGGTTTATTCTCGGGGTGCGAGACCCTCCTGCTTTTCTTTTGGGGTTGGGAGAGGGGGGACGTCTAGATTTCCTTTTTTTGGCCTTTTTTTCCCCCCTTCGTTTCTCCTTTCAGCTTTTCTCGCCTCGAAAGGGGAAATTCGCACGGCGATCCGCGGGAGCGCAAAAAAGAGGGAG